>JABUQX010004329.1:0-55000 GCA_015478945.1 Trachelipus rathkii | reverse complement strand
TGTTTGATTTTACGGTTTGTATATTACTAGGTATGTATTTGCGGATAATGTTTTTCTGGAAATTTGGGATAGGTAGCTATGTGGTAAGTTGTTTGTTAGTAGTTATGTGTAAGTATTTATTTTTTGCTTTACGTAAGGCTTTGTTAATGATGTGGGAAGGATAGTCTATCCTGTTAAGTATGTTTATTATTTATTTTAATTTTCAGAGGGTTAAATATTGAATACTACATTAGTCTAAAGCACCGTAAATTAATGTAATAATAACTATTGGATATTACGGCAGTTTGGTTCCGTTATGTGGATGATATTTTTGCACTTATTCCAAAGGATATTAACATAAACACACTTTTAAATTTTATTAATAACATACATCCTGACATAAAATTTACAATAGAAATAGCTACTGAAAACAAAATACAATGCAATGATCTACTAAGTACATGGAACAACGAACAATTTCCTTCTTTCAATATTTATCGTAAACCTACATCTAATCCTTCTTATATTCATTAGTATTCTGCACACGATCCCTTCAAAAAAAATTGCCGTATTAGGTAATTTGTTACTACGTGCTTTTAGACTGTGTAGTCCTCAATATTTAACATCTGAAATTAAAATAATAAAAAACATATTTAACAAGATAGACTATCCCCAACTCATCATCAATAAAGATTACGTAAAGCGAAAAATAAATACTTACACATAACTACTAACAAAAACACATTATCCAACATATTCCCCATCCCAAATTTACAGAAAAACATTATCCGCAAATACATACCTAGTAATATACAAACCGTAAAATCAAACAACATAACCTTAAAACTTGCATTAAAACCTAATAACAATAACCTAAACAAAGAATCTGGTATTTATACAATAAAATGTAATAACTGCCCTAAAAAATACATTGGTGAAACAAATAACTTCAACATTAGAATATACCAACATAAAAACGACCTAAAATACGATAAACAATCCTCATCCTATGTTAAACATCGTCAAACTTCAAACCACATAATTAGCACTATACACCCACCATAATAAAGCCGATACAAAATACAGAAAACAGAAAATTTATAGAATCTTTCATCATCAAAAATAGCAATAATTTCAACCTACAAAAAGGAGAACATCACATCGATCAAATAACAAATATGTACTTGCATAACTCGGTCTCTCTAAATAGTATATTAAAAAAGGTTTACCGTAACTTTAAATATGTCATATCCTTTAAGTCATCATCACCAAGAATCTCTTCAAAAGAAACCAAGTAGCCAGATTAAAAGGACAAAAGTAGCTAAAGTTCAGTTCTATTGTCATCTTTATTATATTTCAGTCCTGAAAAAGTGGGTTCGCGTATGACCACGAAAGCTAGGCTGTTTTTCTTAAAATTTTAATTAATACTGGGTGTTTAAAATTAATAATTATTAATAATTAAAAGGGTGCAACAAAATTCTGTATCATATAAACTACGTGAGATTGTAGATAGCTTATAATATATATATATATATATATATATATATATATAATATATATTTATATATATATATATATATATATATATATATATATAATATATATATATATATATATATATATATATATATATATATATATATATATATATATATATATATATATATATATTTACACGATGCCACCACTCACGGGTGAAGGCAAAACAAAAAGAAAAAAAAAGAAAAAAAAAAAAAAACGAAAGGAAAGTAAGCCCACCCAGTCCCTTGCCTAACCCAATTCCCTCAAGTGGGTGCAAACCCGGAACTTAAAGAGAGGAAGAATAAATACTGGAGGAAAAATAGATGAAAGCAAGGAGTTCCAAAAAACAGATGTGGATGGAAAGGATGCACCACAACGAGTAATCCTTAGTTTCCAATATTCCCACAATGTTCATGGGAGAGTAAGGCACTTCTTGTGTTACGAGGGCGATGCAGTGGTGGAGGAATGTGAGGTCAATTCTCTCGAGAACCTGCCGTTGTAATACCTATAGAAAAGAGATAGGGCGCAATGTCACATCCCAGATAAAGAGTGTCAAGGGAGTCGGAAAGTATTGGACAGTTTATAACTCTCTTATCCTTAACTTCATCCCTATCCAAAAGGAGGGTGGAACCGGATCCATCCCAAATGGGATAAAAGTATTCCATACAGGGGTGAATAAGACCCTTACATAACTCGAGTAACTGAGCAGTAGAAAAAAATTCACGCAATCTGAATAGAATTTCCAGCTTCTTTGAGGCCATTTTAGCAGCCAATATGATATGAGATCTCCATGACAAATCACTATTTATGTTCAGTCCAAGAATGTTTACGTTTTTTTACAGGTGAGACATTAGAGCCGTCGAAAGGGATAGGAAAGTTGGGAGGTGTTTTAGAGAGGAGGATATGAAGAAGTTCAGTTTTTAAAGAGTTGAATTTCATAAATATATATATATATTATATATATATATATATATATATATATTATTTTATATATATGATATATATATATATATATATAGAGATATATAATATATATATATATATATATATATATATATGATTTTTAAAACTATTTAATTTTAAATAAGCGTGATTAATCTGAATACGCGAGCCGCGAGCCACATTAGAACGGTACGCGAGCAACACGTTGCTCGCGAGCTACGGGTTGGGCACCGCTGATCTAGACTAAATAAATACATTTCTTGCATGAAGTTGAGTTAGGGATGGAAAAGAGTAAAGAAGAAAAGTGGATTTCGAGACTGACATACATTAGAATTTAATATTTTTCATTTTAAGATTTTTATTTCAATAATTATAAAATATTTAGCAAATAATTGTCAAAATTTATAAAAAGAAAACTGGTTTGAACTGAGAAAGAGTCTCAACTAAGTTCTTTTAATAAACTCCTGTTTTAACAACATTTAAAATTGGAGACCTGCAGCTTGGATTCTACTTAAAGGAGGTTAGATTTTTTTCAATGCGATCTTCCAAGTCAATATCATCAGAAGAGGGGTCTCTATTCAGCAGTTACCTGATGTAGAATTATGAGAGGAGAGCTTGGGTGACAAGATTAGCCACCCGGTCATACATTGCATCACTTGCTTAAACTCCTAATTGGATTGGGTACACCCTGTAACTCGGCGGAAGAGCACTCGCCCAACTAAGAGAGAGACCCAGGTTCGCAACTGCTCGAGTAGCTGAATGTGCTATTCTCTCCTTGGCTTCGTCCTGCTCGGACGTAAAATCTAGTGCACAGTACACCACCTCCTTGAATAGGGCTCTGTCTGTGAGTGGTTGTGTCATTCTGTAAAACAAAAATCAATTTGATATATTATATATATATATATATATATATATATATATATTTATGTTGTTATATATATATATATATATATTTAGTATATAGAGTAGTTATATATATATATATATATATATATATATATATATATATATATTTATATATATATAATATATATATATATATATATATATAATATATATATATATATATATATATATATATATATATATATATATATATATATAATAGTTAGTATCATATCTGTAAAGACAAATATATATATATATATATATATCAAAAAAGAAAGAACCCTATTTACTATTGAAAAAAGTTCCTGAATTGCGGTTCCGCAACTTTTTTTCAAATCATCGCTATCGCTATTCCACAAATTTTTTTTTTTTTATTTATTTTTTTTTATTTATTTCAGAAATAACTTTCGGACTTAATGTCCATCTCTTGATATATATATATATATATATATATATATATAGCAGTATATAGAGTATATAGTATATATATATATAAGTTGCTGTTAGTTATATATATATATATATATATATATATATATATATATATATATATATATGCTACGTATATATAGTATATATATAGTAAAGAAGTATATATATATATATGATATATATAGCATTATATATATATATATATATATATATATATATATATATATATATATATATATATATATATATATATATATATATATATTAAACTTTAAGGGTTAAATATTTTTTAATTTAATATTTTTCTCTTTTACAGAATTCTTGAAGTACAAAGTTGGTGTTGGTAGTATGGGCGGTGTTGTAGAAGGAGTATCTGGTATTCTTTGGGTACATCTTCTGGCAGGAAGGGGATTGAAATCTGCTTCAAGGCCAGAATTTCGAGACTTATATTGTGTTCTTGAGTGTGATCGTGTACATAAGGCTAGAACAGTTGTTAGAACTGGTGACCTTAATTTCGATTGGGACGAAACGTTCGATCTCGATCTAATCAATAATAAAGAACTCGATTTCCTTATTTATTCGTGGGATCCACAATTTCGGCATAAATTATGTTACAAAGGTTCTGTGCACTTAGTTAGTTTATTAAAAGAATCTCCTGTTCATCAATTGGCATTGAAAATTGAACCTAGAGGAACATTGTATTTAAAACTCCGTTACACACCACCCCAGCAAGCTTTCATAAGGACTCCAGCTCTCCGGAAAAATGCCTTATTCGGGGTTGATTTGGAAACTGTTTGTCAGAAGGAGTCAGGAGGTTCTGGTGTTCCTCTTATAATAGCTAGATGTATAGCAGAAGTAGAGAGAAGAGGTCTTGATATTATTGGTCTTTACCGACTTTGTGGATCTGCAACGAAAAAAAGACTTCTTCGAGATGCCTTTGAAAGGAATCCAAGACTTGTTGACCTATCCTCGGATAATGTTCCAGATATTAATGTTATTACAGGTTAGTCTACTACCATGAATCAGGTAAACATGATAATATTTTATTTATATTCACACCAAATTTCATGAAACAAAAAATATATTTATTTTAAATATATTTTGTAATCCGATATATAATATGAAGCTATAACAACAATATTTTTGACTAAATGAATAGAATTAAGAATTGTATTCCTTCATTAATTTCTTAATTTTTTGGCATATTTACTTTTTTATTTCTCTGAACAGGTATTCTTAAAGACTATGTGCGAGAATTGCCTGAACCATTGTTTACAAAATGTCTTTATCAAATGTTAGTGGACGCTTTAACAGTTATGTTACCTGACGACCCAGAAGGAAACGCCAAATTAATTTTCTCCATTTTAGATTGCCTCCCAAAAGTTAACAAGGTTTGAACAATCATGACTTTTAAAAATACACTCTTTGAATTTAAACTTTTATTTATATATATATAGCATATATATATATATATAGCATATATAGTATAGCTAGAGTATATATATAGCAGCATATATATATATATATATATATATATATATATATATATATATATATATATAGTTAAAGTCCAGATATCCCGACACCTTTGGAAAAAAATAGGATGTTGCCAGAATTCTATTATTTCTTTGTTGTGTTCCAAATTATAAACGTAGGCAACACTTTTCTATAATTTCAAGAATTATAAATATTTAAGTTTGGTTATATTCACTAAGGTTACTTAATTAAAATAATTTTAATTTAATTAAATAATTATTTAATTAATTAAATAATTAAAGTTATTCAGACTTGTTTTATTAATTAACCTATTTTACTAAAACAAAAAGTGTGTGATTTTTTTTATTGACCTAGGATAGTTTCAAACATTTTTTAGTTCACGTTGAATTTTGCTCCGCGTGGTTGTGTTTGACGTAGATTTCACAATTTCAAATAAAATTGCATTATTAGCATTTATTTAGTATTATAAATTAATACAAGAAATAAAGCTTGCATTTGTCGTGAAAATTATGAAGCTACAATATTAATTATAATTTTTTCGTAAGTTTGGTAAACAGTACAGAATTTGTCGTGAAGGTTTCTTTTTTTATAATTCTCGTCGCCCTTTCAATAATTATAAATAGTTTAAGAATAATATATATATATATATATATATATAAGTAGTTAGCATAGCTGGTGCTACAGCACGTTAGCTGGGTTGGTTATTATTGCTGGCTATATTAAGGTTAAGTTGAATAGAAGGTTATTGTTATATATATATATATATATATTACATATATATATATATGTATATATATATTATTATTGGTTTACTCACTTTATTATTTTTTTATATTATATACACATATATATTATATTACATATTGCATGCTAAGGCTGTTGGTTGGCTACAGTTATTGGTTATTGTTATATTGGCCATACAATATTGTTGTTATTGGCTATTGTTGGCATTATTACATATGCATTATTATTAAAGAAAGGTTATAGCTAAGAAGATAGTTGAAGAAAAGTGTTGTTATTATATATTATTATTATTATTGCTATTATTGGTTATTATTATATTATACATATACATATATATATATTGTTATTGGAAGATGAATATAGATATGCCACTGCTACATATACATATATATTTATATATATATATATATATTGAAAGAATATATTGAAGAATATTTATGGATATTTATCTAAATTTTTTGCTTCTTTTCATAAATATATATATATATATATATTATTTTTGCCGTCTTTAAGTTCCTGTAAAACTGTTCAGTCCACCATAACTTGCCATGTATTATCCACCTCATCTATATCTCGCTGATATTTTTAATATCTAATCTATATATACAGCATATCTTGCATATTAAGTTGCTGTATATACATATATATATGTTATATATGTTGTTATATTATGTTGCTATACATATATATTATTAGTTAAATATATATATATTATATATGCCATATATATAGCATATATATATATATATATGAAAGAAGAAGTATATATATATATATATATATATATATATATATATATATATATATATATATATATATATAGTTAGGCATTTATAAAAGATAGTATTATTATTATTATTATTATTATATATATATATATATATATATATATATATATATATATATATATATATATATATATATATATATATATATATATATATATATATATATATATATATATTAACGGGCATGAGACCCTTTTCAAGGAGAGGCTGACAAAAACATTAGTCACCCAAATTCAAATCTAATGCAGATACCTCAGGTGAGAGCAGTTGCGGCCTTTAAAAAGAGGAAGAATAAATACAGCAAAAAAAATGGCAAGGAATTAAAAAAATTATCACAAGGTGCATGATTGGCGTTACTAATGTCTCACAAAATACTTGTGAAAAGAAGGCGCCCCTCGTTCTACGAGGTCGCCGCACCGGTGCTAAAATGAGAGAAGTTAACTTCCTCAAGCATCTGCTGTTATAGTACCTACAGAAAAAAAGGGAGTGGCTGCGCCATCGTAACGTTGCCTAGATGTAGGATCAAGACAGTTAGAAAGTAGGGAACCCTTATTTTATTTAGGACTTGTAGCTATAGATTCAACCCTATTCCAAAGGTCATGAAGCCCCTCTCAGATAAGACGGATAACACTCTTTGTATAATTGGAATAACTGCTGAGGAAAAAAAATTCGCATACTGAAAAGGAATCCAAGCTTCATTAAGACCACTGTAGCAACCTCTGTGATGTGAGGTTTCCAAGACAACTTGCTACTTATGTTCAAACCAAAAATATTTATATTGTTTACATGTGAGAAGGTAGAGCCATCGAAGTGATGATGAGATGAGAAATGGACGAAGGATTTGTTTGGATGCGGTCATTCTAATCATCTACAAGCTAGTTTTATATTTCGCTATTTTTCAATTGTTAAATAAAAATGTTCGAATATCTGCTTGTAACTCTATGTAACTCTATATATGTAAAATATGAGGAGGTCGGTGAGAGTGCCCATTTTATATATATATATATATTATATATATATATATATAGTATAGATATACAGCGAAGCATATGTTACATATGCTGTTGCTGTTGTTGGTATGCTAAGGCGTATATTGCTGCTGGTTATTGGCTAATATTACATATATAGCGAAGCAGATATATGTTACATATATATAAACATATATATAAGTTGGAGGGAATTTACATATGAATATATATATATGTTATTATTGGTTATATTACTACAATATTAAGTTGAAGGTTGTTGTTGTTATATATATATATATGCCATATATATATATATATATATATATATTATTAGCTATACATTGTACACACCGTAATATTACATATACATACCGTACAGAGAAGTGCAGATATAGAGTATATATATATATATATTATTATTACGTTGTTATTATTATTATATTATATATATATATATATATATATTATATATATATATATATACTGTATATATAGAGTATATATACATGTATAGAGTGCATGATATATATATATTATATATATATATATTATTATATATATATATATATATATATATATATATATATATATATAGCAGTATATTATATATATATATATATATATACAAGTTATTATTATTATTATTATTTATATGAGAAAGATATTTATTATTCTGATATTGTAGAACACCATTATGCGGACATAAAGGTTGGCACCGTTGTTAAGTTATATATTACATTTCCATAAAGATAGAGAGTTATATATATATATATATATATATATATATATTAGTATACATATATAAAAAAATGTGTATAGATAAAAGAAATATATATATATATTATTATATATATATATATATATATATATATTTTATTTTTATTTTTTCTTACAGATCACCTCCACTCACTGGCTGGGCCTTTTTCAAGGAGAGTGCAGAAAATAAAATATAGAAATACTCACCCAAGCCCAAGCCTAAGGCAAATCTCTCAGGTAAGGGCAGGCGTGGGCCTTAAAGAGAGGAAGATTAAATACAGTTGGAAAAACAGAAGGCAAGAAGCTTCACAAAAAAGAAGTGACTGGGAAGAAGGAGGCACCACAACGAACAAGTCTGGGGTTTTCAATACTCACACAAAATTCATGCGAGAGCAAGGCACCCCTTGTGTTACGTGGGCGACGCAAGGGTGATGGAATGCGAGAGGTCAACTCCCCCGATCATCTGCCCTTGTAGTACCTAAAGAAAGGAGATAGCTAGCCAACGTCACGTTGCAGAGATAGAGGGTCAAGGGAGTTTGAAAGAAGAGGATAGTTGATTAGTTTCTTAGCTTTAGTCGACTTTATCCAATAGAAGGGTGGGGCCGGAGCCACTCTCCCCAAATGTGAGATCAGTACTCCAAACAAGGTCGAATAAGGTCCTAATATAACTGGAGTAACTGTTCAGAGGAAAAAAATTCCCGCAATCTGAGCAGAACTCCCAGCTTCTTTGAGACCACCTTAGCAACCATTGTAAAATGGGGTTTCCAAGACAATTTGTTGCTTATGTTCAGACCAAGAATGCTTAGGTTGTTCACAGGTGAGACGTTAGAGCCGTCGAAGGAAATAGGAAAGTTGGGAGAGGTGTTTTTGAGAGATGGATGTAAAGAGATTGAGTTTGTAAGGAGTTGAATTTTACAAGGTTGCGGTGACCCCACCGGGAAATCCCATCCAGATCAGCAATAATAGAATCGGAAAGCTGAAGACGAGAGGCAACTCTAGTTGCAAAAGAGGGAGCAGATTTGAAATGAGTGAAGAATGAAGAGTTGAGTCATCGGCATAAGAATGAACAGAGTTAGAAGTACAGCTGAGGAGATCGTTGATGAAAAGTAGGAATAAAGTTGGAGATAGTACAGAACCTTGTGGAACACCACAATTATCAAGAAAGAAGGAAGTGGACGCTCAATCAACGACAAGACAAGACAAACTTGACAAAAGTAAGCAAAAATGAGGAAACCCAAAGGAAGGGAGCTTAGAGAGCAGTGACGCGCGTCATACCCTGTCAAAAGCTTTGGATATGTCAAGCGCCACCAAGCAAGACTTCGCAGAAGAAAACCATAGATCAGTTAGTTAGGAAATTATGTCATCAGTTGACTACGAGCGTCTAAAGCCATACTGATGATATGAAAGAGGGGAATAAGACTCCAGATGATCCAGGAAATGAGAGTTAAGAGAGAGTTTCAAAAATAATAGATAGAATACAAGTGAGATAGGGAGATAGCGAGATAGTTTTTAGGATCAGAGCGGTTACCTTTTTTCGGGATTGGCTGGACACATGCGAGCTTCCAGTACTGAGGAAAAGTATTAGTATTAAAACATAGAGAGTAGAGTTGAACGAGGATAGGTTCCAGCTCAGAAGCACACTCCCTCAAAATACGTGTAGAAATGCCATCCGGGCCACTAACCTTCCTAGCCTCCATAGATCTCAGAATCTCATGCACCCGATCATGTGTAATAACAGGTAAATATATGGGAAACCTGAGAGGAGAAGAAGTAGGAGGAGAGATGCCAAAATAGTTCAGTGTATAATTAGATGTAAAACGGAGGCCGAAGGATTGGACTTTTCAGAAGGAGAGTTAGCTACAGATCCGTCAGAGCGAATTAGAGGAGGGAAGGCAGATTTACAAAAGTTAATAGAGATGTGTTTGGAAAGAGGCTGGAAATTTTTAGCAGCAGGAGAACCAAGCAGGTTGGCGCACTTTCTTTTAGTGAAAGTGCGCTTAGCCTGTCGAATAGTATCCCTGCACTGATTCCGAGCAGAATGGAAATTAGTAAGAGTGATAGGAGAACGAGAGTTTTTCCATCCTCGATACGTAATGTCTCTCTCCTGAATTGCGCGAGAACAAGCTCCATCAAACCATGGATTTTAAGGAGAAAAAGATTTAGTTGAAGATGGAATGAACCTTCTCATCCCACCAATAATTACGGCCCCTACCTTTTCAGACGTAACCGAAGTGTCCTCCGAGTCAAAGCAGGATTCATTCCAAGAAGAGTTAGCTAAAAACGACGCAATGCCTTCCAACTAGCCAGATTAAAGTGCTAAAAAGTTAGGGCAAGGTGGAGCTGCTGGAGAAAAAGTATTATAATTAAGAGCTACAAGATTGCGGTCAGAGTTACCAATAGAAGGGAAAATGGTGTATTTATAACGAGAAGGAGTAGTGGTGAAACATATGTCAAGCTTGTTTAAGAATTGGTTAGGTCGATCTGGGATATGTTTAGGTTCCTTAGTTAACTGTTCCAGATCGTTGAGAATACTGAATGTTTTGGCCTCTTCTCCACCTACATCAGTGTACAGTGTGAGAGGAGCCCAACAACTCAATGTGGTGTACGTTGAAATCTCCTAAATAGAGGACTTCGGCATTTGGATGGGAAAAAGTAACAGTCTCATAAAAAATAGCAAGATAGTCAAAAAGGACGGGAAAATCGGTTCCATTAGGGGAACAATAGCAGAAACACAAGATAATGATAGTAGTAGGGAGAAAGATTTTAAGCCATAGAACATCGAAATTAGGAGATTCAGGTTCTCGAGACGTGTTACAGGAGTGTTAATGTTCATATAAGCACAGACTCCACCATTTTTTTTCAGTCGGAAATTGTAAAACTAGTTATAGTTTGGGATATTAAGTTTATTTGAAAAAGAATCCTTTGCTAGCTAGGTCTCAGACAATAATAAAATGTTAGGTTGAGAATTAGAAAGGTGATATTCCACAGATTCATGATTAGCAAGCAGGCTACGCACGTTGGCAAAGTCAATAGAGAACCCCCACTTGAGCCCACTCCCCCATCTACTCTGACCAGTCATTCGATCAGCCACTTGAACAAAGAAACACCAACAAGCTCTCGTACACAATAATTTCTAATATCATACAATAATTAAAACTAATTAGAGCTAGACAATCTTTAACAACTGATAATAAAATAAAAAGCAGTGAATAAATAAACTTGCACGATCGAATACACCATTTAACAAACAATCGCAACTTAACATGCAGGTGGTTTCACATTAAAACCTAATAATATAAAGCTAAAAACCCTATATTATACCTAATAATGTTTAAAAAAAAAACAAACTAAAACTTAGTTTAAAATTCAGAGCGGCGAAAGTTTCGCTATCCTCATCATTGTGTATATATATATATATATATATATATATATATATATAGCGCTTATATATGTTATGAAAAAGGTGGTATATATATATATATATATATATGGTTATATAAGAGCAGTTATATAAAGTATAGTTAAGGTTACATATAAGAAGTTAATATATATAAGGTTATATATAGCATAAGTTAAGGCTGGAGCGCTCCTAGTTAGTGGTAGAGCACTCTGCGTAGCAAGCGAGGGCCTATATTCGAGACTGTTAGAGCGAGAGAATGTCAGCTATTCTCTATTAACTCTAGCTTCGTCCCACTCCAGACGTTATTGAGTACATTTGTGGTGTGCTTTACTACAAATGGAATTAATCCGACTTCCGCGCAGATAGCCTGTTCAGCCAGCGAATTTAGCCGTTAGGCCCTTGCTTTCTCCCCAGGACCTTTCTCGAAGGGTCCCACTGACAGGGACGAAAGTCCTTCCTGGGGTTGTTGATTACTTTAATTCTAAATAGCACCTTCTTTTCGTTTCGTTGGTATATATACATATATATATATATATATATATATATATATATATATATATATATATATATATATATATATATATATATTTTATATATATATTTATTTATATATATATATTTATATATATATATATTATATATATGTATATATATATATATATATATATATATTATATATTTATAGCATATATATATATATATATAAGAGCAGCAGCAGCAGCAGCAGCGTTGTTATATATATGGGTTGCTATATATATATATATATATATATATATATATATATATATATATATATATATATTGCTTTTATATCTGGATGAGTTTAATATTTTAGGAAAATATATTTCTTTAGTTTTTTTCCTCCATTTTTTTATTAATTTTTAATTTTGTCTTTGAAAGAATACGTTGTTCCTTTTAATGGATCATCTTCGTTTGGTTGCCAGTCAATCTGATCGTAACAAAATGACAACTCAAAACCTGGCCATTTGTTTCGGTCCGGTTTTAATGTTACAAACAGAAGGACAAAATGCTCTTGATTTCCATCAGCCAATCAGTATCCTAAAATTTTTACTTGATTTGTGGCCATCTAAATCAGGTAAAGTGCGAATAGAAATTATCAAACTGGATTACTATTATTGATGTCATATTTTCATTTGCCTTTCGCATTCCTTATATTTCATTGCATCCATACAAGTTTTTGACTTGAAATTTTTATTTTTATTTTAATGTATCTATCATTATTTACAAATTATTTTTTGGTTGTTTGTGCTTCGAGCTTTAAGACTTATTTTACTATAGTTTCATGTTTTGCAAATGATATTCATTTATGTTTATAATTGGATTCAAAATTAAGCAACTTTTTTTTATGTTATTCCTAAGTCAAAATTTATTATTCCTTTTTTCTAAGTTATTTTCATTTGTTCCTACCGCTTGTTCTATTTGTTAGGTTTAGTTTACTCAAAGAGATAAGATCCAATCCAGTCATTTTCCAATTGATATGAAAACGCGTTCTCTTTTGCTCTTTACACGCTTTGTTTCAGACAGCTCGGGAAGCGGAAGTAGCGAATGCTCGGAGTGTGCGGCCATCGCATCTAGAATCGAGCAGCAGCAGCACCACCACCACCAGCAGCAGGCGGAAGGAGCGGAGCGGATCCAAAATCACCACCCCCAGAGCCACTCCCCGCGCCACACCCACCAGTCAGTCTCCAGGGTCAGAGAGCGACTCCTCCCCGAATCCTCCTGTTAACCTTCGTTCAAAATTAGTTTTAGGTGGAATGGGTCCTGCTGTAGCAGCTTCAGGAGTGGCTACGGCGGTAAGCACTGAATCTGGAGGTGGAGTCACCAGTGGACCTTCAGCACCCGGTTCCACATCAACTACTTCCACACCTACTTCATCAATAACTTCTCCACCTTCTACAACCGCTGCTCCAACTGGACAAAATGGTATTGGTGAAGGAAATATTAGTGGAGGGGTGCCCTTATCCAACACTGCCACGCATGCTCCCGACTCTGCTGACGATACCGAGGAAGATAAAGATGACGGGGGAACAGCATCGAGTTGAATTTTAAGTAGGTCACACAAATTTTAAATCATTTCAACATTGTGTGCTTAATGTTAACATAAAAAATCAACACAAAGTAGGCCATCCATTCTTCATATTCATTACTCTAAGCTATTCTCCTGCTTTACATTCCTAGGTGGGTAAAACGATTTCTTCATTTTTATATTAGAAAACCACTTAGAAAATAAAGGTTAGCAGAGTGAGGACATGCAACATCATAAGAATCACTGCCAGGAAAGCATGACTCAAGAAGTAGCTTTAAAAGAAAATAAAGAAAAAAAAACAATCCATAAAAATTGTGAACATTATTGTTATAATCTCTGAATGTGTAACCTATATTGTAAATTTTTAAATGTTGAGGAAAAGTTGTCAATAGAATTGCTATAATTGCATGTCAATCGTTGCTTCCATTGTGATTAATAATAATAAAAAATAAAATTCCTCTTGAAATATAATAATAATAATAATAATAATAATAATAATAATAATAATAATAATAATAATAATAATAATAATAATAATAATAATAATAATAATAATAATAATAATAATAATAATAATAATGCACCAAATTTGACGTTAAAGTATGGCACACTGAATGTTGCCTCTGATATTACTGCCTTTCTGAATTTAATTTGATAAAACGTTTCTTTTATAATACAAATTAGAGTTTTAAATCATTTTCACCTTTATATTTAAAATATTAAATTGTTGGAGTCTTTTTTCATATAATTTTAAAATTATGTAGGCTAACAAAAAATTCTGAAATTGACTTTCAACTTAAAAAAATTCACTTTACCTCCAATTTTTGGTTTTGGATTCAAAATTGACACCATTCAATAATTTAGATTCGTATGTTATTAAATTCAATTCCCTTTCTAAAAAGGCATTTCTAGAAATGTTGTCTTTGCTGATAGGCATTGTAAATATCTATGAATCATTTGAAGGAAAGAGGCCTTCCTCTTTTGACATTTGTATGTTGTTTTCGTTTTATGTTAAAGAAAAGAGGAAAAGAAATGACATGTTTGTTGAGACTGACAATTAATTTTACATTTTGATACCGCACTGAAAAGTGTTCCCTATTAAAATTGGCATTTAATTTTGCCCATTGTCACTTGTCTTAAAAAAAATCATTATCGAAATTGCTATTATATAATCTATCATGGTTTGGCAATCAAGGTTTGCCTGTCAAGATTGATTATTAATTGACTGTCGAGGTTAGACTTAAAAATAGCTGCCTTCCTTATTTCTTTAATACACTACTGGTGCTTCTTTAAAAAATCATTTTTTGAACAAAAATGTCTTACAAAACCCTCAGTGTACCTTAACTAATACTTTAGGAAAGAGTTTTAGGGTGCATTACTTAATAGGCCTTTTTTGTCCACTCTTTAATTAATGTACATTCTAAAATAACTTTAAGATTAAAACAAACAAAAAAAGGTGTAACAATTCTACAACTTTCACATTTTCAAGGAAAGATGATAGCAACAAATGCTATATTATTATTATTATTATTATTATTATTATTATTTATATATATATATTATTATTATTATGGACATGACATCCGCATCCCTCACCCAACGGTACTCGACACGGTCACCGTTACAGCGCCTATCGAGTGGTCCTTCGCGCAAACACTCGAGTCCCCCAGATTCGGCCGCGAGCGTCTACTCATCGTCTCCTCCATTGTTTGACCGAAAACCATAGTGATGGCTAAGCACTGCTGCTTTGAGGTGCCACCGCTCGCGTTGGATGGGGTAAAAGGTCTTATTGATAAGCACTTTTAACATTATATTTATTACCAGGAATCAGTTCAAACTGATTTACACGTGAGAAAGATTCATTCAACAAGGCCAAATATGTGTACTTTTCTATCAGACTTTAATATTTATCCATACCTGGTCTTTTGACCACCATTAGCCTGTTAAAGCTCCCTTGCATAACTCTCTATTTCTCTTAATGTCTCTCTGTTTGAATCCATGTAATCCCAACTGTATCTTTATAAAATTATACATAATTATGATGCAGAATATTAGAATATATTTATGGTCATCACCGGCGCAGAGGAAATACTGCGTGATCACATATTTTTGATGTAAGGGTTTTTTCATAGCTTAGAATCATTAAATAAATATAACAGTGGAGTAGAGTAAGAAATGCAAGACAATACGACGGACAGATTATGACAACGAATAAAAGATACCTTGTCATATATATAGTGAGACCTTGCCATGGTTTAAAAGGCATGAAAGATTATTCGTACTAGCTCTCTAGTTACATATTCTGGAGTTTGTAAAGGTCTCTCTTACGTGATGCGTTAATTTCATATATGTTTTTAAAATTCCTACGCGATATATTGCTGATACAACAACAGGCCGCCCGTAATCTAGCTTTGGTTAAATAGATATCGGATTTTTGAAAACTTCTCATACATAACGTGTGGGGATGGAAAAAGATTTTAGGAAAGCCATATGCTTTAAGCCCACTAAATGATTTTTCGTCTAAACGAATGTCAGCCTGTAGAGTAGAGGCGAGGACAAGGCTAATTCCTAAGATATATCTCATAACTATTAGGCAAGGACGAAACAAGAGAAACAATATCATCTGTTCAGTAGTTGTTAGTACTAATTATACAGACCTAACAGTATATACAAAATCTACTAAAATTACTCTACTGAAGAGGAAATCTCCAAAAAATTATAATATTTATAATTCTATTGTGGAAGCTCAAATAAATAATCATTAGAACAATGTTTGTATGTAATAAATATAAATATTTCGATTTCTCAGTTATCATTAGCCTGCCATAAAACAGTTTCGTAATGTGAGATAAAGGTTTTAAAAACCATATCAATTAATATGTGAAATATGGAACTTATTACATGGGTCCCTTCGGCGTGGCATCTTTGTGGACCTTTCGAGGCTCTTGGGGCCCTAGCTCAGCGTAGTCATACTGCCAAAAGTTTGCATAGATTTTTTTCTTTACATAGCGCGAACAAAAATAGGGTGTGGCGACAGAGCAGTAATGTTGAAGAGTGATAAAT
Organism: Trachelipus rathkii; assembly: GCA_015478945.1. Classification (NCBI taxonomy): domain Eukaryota; kingdom Metazoa; phylum Arthropoda; class Malacostraca; order Isopoda; family Trachelipodidae; genus Trachelipus; species Trachelipus rathkii. Next base: position 37,975 of record JABUQX010004329.1, on the reverse strand, counting down.
TAAAGGCAATAGTTTATCTATATCTCCACGTTAATTAGCATTTATAGCTATTATATTATATACTATAGTTACTCTATTAATGTGTACCTATATGTATAGTAGTATATTACCTAGTCAGTTATAAACTAATGAGTAGCTGAGCAATTATCATAAAAGATTGATACTATGATCTATATAAACCATGATATAGCACGTGGGTATAACTCAGCTATTATATAATAAATCACATACTATAACTAGAATTAGTACCCCAATATATATACATATCAATCTATACATATAGTTAGTCTTGCCTCTCGTATCACTTAGCGTATTGTAGACTGATATCTATACTACTTATATTAGATATATATTATACTAGGCTTATAATGAGTTACGTATAGTAATCCAGAAGTTTCACCATTATTAAGTATAGTATGTAAAAATTAAATATACTATGTAGCGATATATTATATAAATAGGCACGAATATTAACTTAAGAAATTAAATTAGTGAATATATTATAATATATATAATATATATTATTAAATTATAATATATATAGTATATAAGATTAAGGTAGAACGTGAATATGTAATAATATAGATAATAGGAGTATAATATGGCCTAGTATAATATAGACCTCTACTTAGTAAGAAGTGGTGAGGAAAAGTTAAAGATCTATGGTACACTATAAAATAGAAATGCGTATAAAATAATAATATGGTAATAAATATATCAGTATTGATAATCTAAATAAACATAACATTACTATAATATTAATCAATAACTAGATATAGTAGTATATGATCATAATATTAGACAAGAAATACAGTGTAGTAAATAATATAGTTAGATATAGTTGAAATAATATACGCAACTTAATATTATACTATATAATAATAATAAAGTAGTATATTATATAAAATATAATATAGAGTATAAAGTATATATATTATAAAGAGAGGTGTATATAGTTTTTAGATAGAATTTATATACTCAATATTATATTCAGAAATATATGATATATGATAATGATATATAAAAAAATTATAATACATATATATATAATTATATATAATACTAGGTGTGTAGTATAATAAGTGTGAGCGTTATATGTATTATATACAAATATATATACCTTATAGATATAAATATATATATATATAAAGCTATGATAAGTTTTAATATTAATGGATATAATATTAGAGTGCACTAAAGTTGTATATAAATTATAATGCAATTCAGTTTCGTTAATTTGGTACGGGTTTATACAAAAAAATAAAATAAATCATAATATTACTATTCAAATACTAACTTTACATTATAAATGTAGCACAAGGGCAACAAGGAATATACGATATTTTTATATAGGCTAAATCGAACTCAGTTCGTATAGTGATATATATTAAATTAAAATTAAAGTAATAGTTGAGAGTGTAAAGTATCTCAGTTAGTGATAATAGGATATTGCAGTAAATGCAATTATAGTTAATAGTGTTAAAAAAATAATATTAAATACGAAGAAATAACATTATGATTAAAAAATATAATGAAACAAGTAAAAGTGATAAGATAAATAAAAAATATATAAGTATATAAATATATAATAAAGTAAATATATAGATATAGGTAATTATAAAAAGGATATATTGAAACATAAATAATAATATATATATATGAATAATGTATATTAATAATACTATATATGATATATATATAATATTTATATTATATATAGTTTTACTATTCTGGGTAAATACTACGTATAGAGTATATATATATAGTATAGTGTGAATTATAGAAGCTCTAAAAGAGAAGCTTATATCTAGCTATATATCTACATGTAGTGATGGCCATGGGCCATAAGAATTATCCATATGAGTATATGAGGTAATAGTGAATTAGGGATAGGTATATATATAAAAATACTATATAATGTAGTACGTACGTCAATAGATATAACAGTAATAAGTAGATAATATATATATATACTAAGTAGATATGATTAGAATAGGTAGTATAGCTCTTAGGTATAAAAGTGATATAATTTATATATATATATATAGGTATATAATATAGGTAATAAATAGATAGTAATAGGATATATATTATATAAGGGTATAACTAAATTAATGGTGATTACTATATTATACCCTATAGTAGTATATATAGTATATAAATATTAAAATATTATAATATATAATATAAATATCACAATAATATTAATAGTAAATATATAATATTATATATAACCATATATATATAAATATAAAATATAATATATAGTAATATATATAAAGATTATATATATGATATATATATATATGTAATATACCATACTTATATGCTATATATCAATAGTGATTAAATATATATATAAATATAGTAATACTCATAAATATATAGAGTTAATCTACGATATATGTACCGTTATACATATATATAAAAGATAATAAGTAATATCAAAAGGACAAAATCGATTTATAAAATATACTAATTGACAATAGGGTAGGCAGAGGTACGATAGCTCCCGTTACCCAATACCTCTTTTATAGTTTTTTAAAGTAAAATAAAAATAAATGGCTAAAGTTAACTAAATTATTAAAATTATAGAATATGAGTAGTGAATAAAAGAAACTGAATTAAGAGTATACGTATAAGATAAAATTAACAGAAACACAACTACATTTAGCTCAATAAGCAATTCATAATAATTTAATTCATTTGACGGGGATATATGATTTATCCATTCCCTATTACCTCCTCTAGAGTTTTCTAATCATAGAACCGGGATAGCAAGAAATATGATACTAAATCTATGGAGGAATAACGCAATTAGGATATTTGCATTTATTTCTCAAAAAATTAAAAAATAAAATATTATATAAATATGAGGACCAGTTCCAGGCTATCATTGACTAGATATTTAGCTCCTAATGAAACCAAGACTCGCCGCAAAAAGGATACGAAACCCATTTTAAGTCTATCACAGAAGAAAGTACTAGAAAATCAATTTATCCAGCCTTACGTTGCCTGTTGAAAACGTTCAACGTTAATAAATATGCAAATATGTGTGAAATGAAATCTCCCTATCCCGTATTTTATGTACTTTACAATCCAAATTATTCTCTCTCTACTCTCTCTTCTCTCTACTCTCTCTCCTCTCTCATCACTCTACTCTCTTCATCTGTGGTCTTACTTTCATACTCTTCATCTCATCTTACTATTCGGAGTTGTCCTCGTTCATCTATGGTAGGTATCTAATTGTATAAATGGTAATTTGGATACTATAACTACCACTACCCAGAATATGTACTTTATCAAAATGTACTCAGGCAGTTATATAGTAGAGTGCTGAAAGCATAGAGAATATATAACCTATATGTATAAATATAGTAATAGGGGTCGTAATTATATATTCTCAAATATAGATAATAATATTATAGATATACGAGAGATCAATTAATAACAATAATTATCCTTTTATATACCATTATAATTAAGTTTGTGCTCTTAAAGCATTTGAGATTATATCAGTTATATATATATAAATAATTATCAATATATGTATAATATTAAAATTATATTATAATTAATACTTTTATTACTCTTATATGTAAGCATATATAAGGATAATAATATATGAAAATAATTAGAATAACCATATAATATATATTTTAATTTATAAAAAATAATATATATATATAATAATTAAATTATATATATATATATAAAATATAATATATTAATATAATTATAATATATAGAATAAAAATATATATATAATATAATATAATATTATATATATAGATATAACTTATAGTATAATCTATAGTAACATATAGCTATATGATCTTATAATAAATAAATGTAATGAATAAATTAAGTATACTTAATATATATATTTAAGGCCAAGCTTATGTACTTAGGCTCATTATATTAATATTTCTACGGTGATTATTATAAAATTATGTATTATATATATATATATATATATATATATTTACTGGATATCTTTATCTCAATAATACATGAAATTGATATCAGTATATATCAGGGTTCATAATATATAACTATATTAATAATTTATAATATTTATATGAAAATCATACTCATATAATTAATATATAATACTTATATTATATAAATATATTAATTAAAGTAATTTATATTGTAAATATTATAGATTAAATTATAATAAAGTGATATTTTGAATTAATTAATTTGTTAATATTATTATAAATATTATATAAGTATTGATATAATCACTGGATAGAGTATATATTATATCGTAAACAGTATATATAATATAATATATATATATAAATAGGTCAAAGGCCTTCGTTAGAGTAAGGCGACGGCCCAACTATAGTTAAAAAGACGTGACGATTAACTCTTACACTAAAATAAACATACACTCTCTCTTGGAATCACACGAGAAAATTTCTCACTTCTGAAAAGTTACAAAATCATAATAAATAAATCTTAACATTATAACTACACAAGAAAAAATTCAATAAAACAAAATTTTAAGCGATGATACGAAAGTTTATCATTAATTACAGTTGCAGAATAAAATTAGCAGATTAATTGAATTTTAATTTTTTTAAATCTAGTATTCTGTTTATCACAAGTAAAATGCTTTAAAAATATAAACCATTAACCTTAGAAAACACATAACTCATAAAATAAAAAAATATCACACCTAGTCTTTTTTATTCTAGAGTTAATTAACCAATATAATAAATTAAATTAAAAAGTTTCACATAAATGCAGAGAATTTTCCTATTTTTCGTAAATGAGATTTTCTATGAGCACCTCTCGTTATATTATTATTATAACCAGTTGCCAGATCGCATGAGTCCAATTTGAAAAATTTAAGATAAATATATATAGTGCTTTATAATGGCAAGTTTTTTTTTTTATTTTTTTTTTTTTTTTTTTTTTTTTTTCGTGAGGAGGGAATATGTGTTGTAAACAGATTGCTCGCGGATAATCCTAAAAAATATTTCTTATTTAGTTGTAGCTATGTTTAACTATTTGTCAAACTTATATGTGCGTGCTCATATAATTCTAGATAGTGAAGGCTTGTCAATATATTGAGAGAAATTATACTCATCGAGAGATCACAAAACCCCCCCCCCAACCCCAATGACAACAAACCCCCCCCCCCCCCCAAAAACCAAAATAACCACTATTTCTTATAAACCCCCCCAATATAAATCAAAGGCCTGGACGCGTAACAGGAATTCCAAAAATTACTTATATATTATATATACATATACAATATTATATAATATAATAATATTATATATATTATATAGACCTATATATATATATACTCAATTAGTAATCTACTATTATACATACATAATAATATTAGATATTATATAATTATTAATTAATATTAATTATTACTATTTATAGTATATTAAATAATTAATTAGAGTCACTATATATATTAGATATTAATATAATATATAATTAATAACTATATTTTAAATATATTATATTAATATATAGTTAATATAATATAATATAAAAAATATAATATTGTTATAAAATAATAGTAAATAATATGAATAAATATATATATATATATAATATATATAATATAAATAAATATAGGTAGAATTTAGCATATATATATAGATTATAAATATATATTATAGTATAATATAATATTATAAGTATATATTATCATATAATATAAGTAATATATAGTAATGTATGTAATGTTATAATTTATAAGTATAATTAAATATAAATTAATATATAACTATAAGAAGAGAATTATATATAAAAATAGTATATATATATAATATAAGATATATATATAAAATATAGATATATATATATAATATTATATATATATTAACATATAATAATAATATTATATATATTATATATTAATTACATTATATTATTGATAATATATTATAATATTATTAACATATATATATATTAATATAAATAATAAATATATTATAATTATAATAATATAATATATATTAATAATATAAATATATATTATATAATAATATATATAATAAATATATATAATATATATATAAACACATAATATATATAATGCATACATATATATAAATTATATATATATATATATATATATAATATATATAAATATAATTTATATAAATATATAGTAATTATGATATTATTAATATATATATTAATATATATAATATATATATATATATTAATATATGGAATATTTACATAAATAAATATAATATATATAATATTATAATATATTAAGTATATTATAAATTATATATAATATATATTATATATAAATATATATATATATAATAATGTTATATTATATTATATAGTTATATATTATAATAATATTAATATAAGATAGGTAATATTTATATTAATATATATAATTAATTAATAATTAAGGATATAAATGGAGAAGTGAAGTGTAAGACTTTCAGGTTTAGAAGAAATGCTAAAATCTCTTACTTATATTTAATTAATTATTATATGTATATTAATTATAATATTATATTAAATATTAATAATATTATAAATATATATATATATATATTAATAATATATTTAATGAATATATATTAGATATATATATATATATAATTGAAATATAATGCAATTAGAAGCTCTAAATATATTAAGATGACGGTAAATAGCATTACTCCTTCTGATACTACTATAACTACTAAAAAAATTTATAAAAGTTGAAAGCTATTGCGAAGATATAATGAATACTACGAGTATCTATCCGTACTAGTACATACCTAGATACACTACTATAATCTCACACGATATATATATATAATAATCACTATATATATGTATATAACTAACTACTAATATATACAATTATACTATAGAAATCCTAATATTGCTGGAATATCATATTCAATATATAAACATACTATAATATATAAATACTGACTACTCCTATATATAATATACCAATTATACTACCCTACCTCACCCTAATATATATAATATACTATTATATTAAATAAATAATAATATATACCCAATATATATATATACGTACTAATACTTACCTACCATAAGTATATATGTAGTATTACTATATACTCAACCTTCATATATAATACTATATACGTATTAATACTGAAATACTATATATAATACTATATATATCTATAATAAACTATATTATAAATATATATAGGCGCGGGGCATAATCCTCATAGAAAGCATAGGTAATAGTCATATATTCAATCAGCGTCAAAAATATCCCCATAATCACTATAAATTATATTATATTAATATATATATATATATAGTAATATTATATATGTAATTAATCTGATAGATTACTCAAGTATAATAACCTTCTTATGGTACGCCCACTGGAATATAATATATATTATATGATATATAATATATAATAAATTATAATATAATATATAATATATAATTATATATAATAGAATATATATATAGAATAATATATTATTAGAATAATATATAATAAGCCTATATAATTATATAATAAATATACCATATATAAATATAATATAAATACAATATATACTTATAATACCGCTATATAATATAACTCGTATATCACTATATATATCTATATAATATAAAATAACAATAAATATAATACTTAAAGTTAATATAAAAAATAAATCGGATATCAAAGCAAACCTTCAATATAATTAATAATAACTATATAATTAGTATAATATATATTAATTAAAAATTTATTATTATATTTGCCATAATAATATAGTTAAAATAATTATAAATATTCAATACCAGACATAAATAGACAAGAAAAAATAATCACCATAGTCATATATATAATAATAGGTTGATCAAATATATATAGTTAATATATATACTATCTAATTTTTGTGATAATATGTAGAATATATATATAAATGAACTAAATATTCAATTAATATTAACTCTATATAATTATATACCATTATAAATTAAATAACTTTATTATACTAAGTATATATTATAATATATTATTAATTATATAAATTAATAATAATTAAATTAATATAAATAATATATAAATTATATAATATATTATATATATAAAAATAAATAAATATGATTATAATAATTTAATATAATAATAAATATAATTATAAATTTAATATATAATATATATAAAAAAAATATACGTATGATAATAATTTTATAATAATATTTTTAAATGAAATTTTTATTTAAATAATTATATAATTTCTTATAAATTTAATATTGCCATAAGCATATACAGATAATATTACTAATGAAGAATAACAAAAATATGATATAATATATAACAAAAATTCAAGGTAATATATATATATATATATTATATATATATATAATATATAATAAGAATAAAATAAATAATAACTCAGAATAAAAAATAATAAGGCTAGACCGATAATTCTGAGAATTATATGTTATTATATTATCTTTATATTCATAGAAAATTTAGTTGTCCTGATTTATAATATATATATTTATAAAATATAAATGGAGATTTATAACTGATTATTATTGTTATTTACTATATATAAGTTAGATATTAAGGATTGAACGATAACAAATCTTTAATGTATATATTATAGTTTATTATATTTATATTAAATATTTAATATATAATAATATATAGTTAATATATATATATATATATTAATATATAATATAATATATATATATAAATTATTATAGGTTAATATAATATTATAATATTATTATAATTTATATAATTAATAATTAATAAGTATAATATATTATTATATATAATAATAGAAAATATATAATATATTAAAATATATATTGATATAATAATATATAAAATAATATAAAAGTATAATTATATATTATAAATTATAAATATATATAGATTATATATAATATAAAATAATATATATATAATAATATATATATATAGTATATATATATATATATATATATATATATATATTATATATATAAAGAAGGCTGCTAAGGAGAGTCGGATAAATTAGAGAAAGCAGTTTGAAGGAAATCAAGTTCATGTTTTGGAAACGAAATTGCTTCTTCTTGCCGAAGTTCCAAAATTGTCTCTGTTCAATTGCATATGTGCATCTCGCACACAATAAAGACGATACCAGTTTTCTGTTATCAAGATGGACTTTGCAGATTGTTCCCAAATAATGTACCCATGTCTGTTTTTCTCAAAATAGCTCGAATAACCGCAATACAGTTTTTTGACTATTTATCTACTTGTCAAGCTCTTAGGTTATAATTAACAAGAAAGTTAGGTATATATTTACTATTACACTATAATAGGCTCAATGTTAGGAGGATAGCTTACGATAGTACTATATATATACGACTAGGTATACTGAATAACACCAGACGTTAATGATATGAGTATAGTATTATAGACGTTTTCCTAAATATACCCCGTAAGTAGGTAGATATTATAATATATGTGTTAGAGAAAGAACATATAATGATGTAAAGAATTAACTTGCCTTTCTCTGGATTGAAACCAACGCATGTGGCGCGTTTGAGGACATAGTGGGCGGCCTGGTGCTTACAAGTGAAGACTATCTCCACAATCGTTGGCTCTCAAGAACAGTTATTAAGCACTCGCGAGAGCTCTACCCTCAGGAGACGACGCACCAAAGGTGTTCAAGCCCACCTTTACCTATCCCCTGCATGTTCTTTATAGTTTGTAGATGTAAAATATTTGTTGTGCATAATGAATCGCAGATTATATTTAAAATGTTAGAGAGAAAGAATATATAATGGAAAGGTAAAGAAAAATCTCAACTGCCTTCTTCTGGGATTGAGCCACCGCATGTTGCGCGTGAGGGAGAGTGATGCGGCGCCAGTGCCTGTACAACTTGAGCTCATCTCCAAACTCTCAAAAAAGTTGGGATTCCAAGAACAGTTATAACGCGCGGTTTCCCGGTCAAGGCTCGCACTCACCACGGTGTCGCAGCCTAGTCCGGCCAGTACCGACTCGTTCTTTAGTATGAATCACTGTGCGACTCCTGCCATCCTCACCATCTTGAACCATTCTGTACTCATTGCGGCGATAATAACCTATTTAGGGTCTATCAACTTACTATCAATTACTATTAGTAATAATAAAATATAATAAAAAATTATCAATTAAATAATTAAACTTGAAGAGAAAAGCTATTAGCATTGTAAACGCTCGTAGAGTACTCAAAGGACTGGCCCCCATTAATTACTATTATAATCTCTATATATATATATATATATATATATATATATATAAATAATTTAATACAATAAATTTATTACTCTTACTTTTTTTACATTTTCCTTTATATAAATAATATTTTTAACTAATATTACGGTATATATATATAAAAGGCTTGTCTCCAGAAGATGGTATATATATTTATATACTATTTATTCGATATAGTAATGATTATTTTCAGATTAATAAGCAAGTTATTATTTGAATATACTTTCAAGACTAACTTAATATTTCAAGAATATTAGATTATATCAAGAGAATTAAAAACATTCTATACATTTTTTTAATATATTAATATATATTTATTATAGATATATTTATATTAATATATATATATATAATATAATATATATATTTATATAATATATTATATATATATATATATATATATATTATAATAATTATATATTATATATATATATATTTTTAACATTTTTACTTTTACGCATATATATATAAATATATTGAGAGGACCAGCATTCACTCATATGAGCAAAAGAGTGCCTATGCGACTGTAATATATATAATATATATATTTAGGTAGCTTGTAAGTTTATTATTTGTAAGATATATTGATATTATGGCTCTTCTAGTAGATATGAGTACTGATAACTACATAGTATATATAGATTATATTAAGGCTACCTATGAGTTATAGTTTTATAAGACTACGAAAGTTTTCTTTTTTTTATTTAATTTAGTTTTTATTTTCAATTTTAATTTTACTTTTATGGTGAAAATGATTATAGATTTCTAACTTACTAATAAGAATATTGTATTTATATATAAAAGTATAATATATAAGTTGTTATATATATATATAATATATATATAGTAATATATATATAGTATATAGTATATATATACAATTATAATGGGTAACTATTAGATTATTTACAAATAATAAGATTTATAACGAATACATAATTTTAAAATAATATAATTTAGATAAAACTGCCTGTGCCATCAAAAAGATATGTTTAAAAAAAATGGAAATATATGACCCTCAAATCTAAAAGTTTTCTGTTCATTTAATATAACAAGATGATTATAAAAACTTATAATACATCCTATTCTAGATATAAAAAGGACTAATAATAATAAATAGTATTATATATATATATATACCTTATTACAATATATAATAAAAATATTGTGAGTAATAAAAAAAAAACAATTAATAAATATAAAAAAAAAAATTTTACATATAAATGAAATTTAATCTATTATCGAATAATAAAATAAGTATTTAATCTATATATATATGTAAGTGTAATTCTATTGTAGTGTAAGTGTGCTTAGTTAACGGATTATATATAATTTATATATTAATTATGTAGGTATATATTATTTAGGATTATATAGTAAAATAATTAAAAAATGTTTGTTCAGATTCATTAGGAAAACCTTTTTATTACTTTTGTTATTATCTCAGAATAAAGAGAAATATAATATAATTAGTGTTTTAAATTTAAGATCGTTTGGTCATAAGTATTTTCAATAGTAAAAACACGAATAAATTAAATTAATGCAACTTAATAAAATATTAAAATATATATATAAAAAAAATATAAAAATTATAGTGTTAGAGGCTCGAGCTACGTATACAAGTTATTTACATACTAAGATATATAATATATATAATAAATAATGATATTATAGGAGTGATAGTGAACTGTTATAGTACCTTTTTTTGAGACCCTATATATATTATATACGTTAGCTGGAATAGTATAAGTGAGATGTGACGTAGTGAATATATTGAGTACATTCATTAACATCTATCATTGAGTGATTAACTCTAATTTATAACACTTCCACAGTGTCTTATCTTTCTAGAAACTATCATAGATCTCATACTGATATCTCAAAGAGCTGGGTGATCGGAGAGATTCTCTCGCGGTGTGTTAACACGCTCATGCTGGCAACACTGTGCTTATTTGATTAGACAAACATATCTTGCTAGAGAACTACTGGCTTCACAGAGAGATATGCATTCAGGTTGGAGGACAGCATAAAATATGAGCTTGAGTACTTTCCACCGGACGATAGAACGTCTGCAGATTTATTTTTCTCGACCCCGGAATAGTGTTAGTCACAGCACTTCTTTATAGTTGCAATCTCTCTCAGATACTTACTTTCAATCTTCCATAAGCTCTCTTCCTAGCTATGTAGTGGTTCAATCCTGCTCCACAACGAATCTCAGTAGTCGGTCTTCTAATTCTCCTTTTATTAGTCTAAGACAGAATACATAGAGACATACTCTATCAAATCTGAGAATTGGACGAAAAGTCGCCATGTCTAACTCAAGAGCTAATCCGTGTCTCGCTTTGTGAGAAATTCATATCTTTTTTTGAGGTATTTTCCTCTTTCTCTCTCACGCTCCTTAATCTTAGAACTCTCTTCAGATCAGGGACCATTTCCATCTTCTCTTCCGCCATTCTATCATCTAATAATCGTCAGAAATCTATCTTATGTCAATAAGTCAAACAATACAAATACCCACCATGAAAAACAATAGAGTCTAACAAATTACTAAGCTCATATATCGGCGAGAAGTCTAATAAAATACTACTCAATCAATTTTCCTCTCCCACGTTCTTTACATTTCTTTCCCTGTCTTTTTACTAAGTTTTATCTCATCTCCTAATCTACAGCCTCAAAATTTATTCATGACTCATTATGCTAATAGTATTTAATTCTGTCTATTATTCAGCCTCCCTATTTAGAGCTTTATTATAATAATCAGTTCTATGGACTCAAGTACATAACTTCCATATGTTGGTCTCATTACATGATGAGTGAGAGCAAAATACTTACTTATCTCTTCTATCTGATATTGAGACTATTCCAGTCTGAGTCATCACCTCTCTTATTGTTTCCTATTTCTACTATTTTTATTTTCATTTATTTTAATTATCTTCTACACACTCTCTCTCCCTCTCACCTCTAATCATTCTAAATAATGATCCTCTCACACAGGAACAAACTTGCTTTCGATTTAAGTTACCTAAATGACTATTTGAGCTCTGACTCAGAGTAAAGAAGTCAAAGTTGGAGCGATCCGAAACAGCTCTACGGAGAGAAACCATACTGATCTCGATACGATTAGGGAGCCTCCTGGTGAGCGTGAGAGTGACCAAGTTGAGCCGTTAATTGAGGAGCGCTCAAAGAGAAGCACTACGATTAGCAATCGTATTATGTTATAATATAAGCATATACCGTTGAGAGATATAGACGAGCTCAGTGTATAAGAAGATATAGAACAGGCAATGATAGTAAATGAAGAACTCATTTCATACACTCACGGTGTGTTAGTCTATAGAAATTGATGACTCAAGTGTCAAAAATGTTGATTGTGCCGAAACTTTCAGAAATAGAACACATCCGATTAAGCGGCATTTATAGTTGAAAGTGAGAAACTTTTGAGTTTTAGATCCCAAGAATTAGCTGTCGCCACCATAAGGAACATCAGTAGAGAAGAAGACAGAATTCAAAATCCCAATAGATTATATGTATGGCGCATGTAGAGAGGAAAAAAGATATACTATATGGGACAATAACTGAACGCCCATGTTGAACCCCGTAAACTTAGTGATTAAGATTATTCCATAACACCCCTTATCATTAGGAGATGTTATTATTATTATTTATTATTATTATTATTATGTATCTATTCATTTAATATAATTATCTATTTATTATTATTATTATTATTATTCATTATTATTATTACTTATTTCTATTATCAGCATCCGCGGATATTAATATATTTATTTTATATTTATTATTATATATTATTATTATATTTTATTATTGATATAACAATATTATTATAACCGAAGTGAAAAGTAAATAAATGTTATAAAATTTATTTGTCAGCAAAATATCTTTTTTTCTTTTTATCAAATATTTCTTCTATCTTTATCATTATTATTCATAATATACTTTATTGAATTATTATTATATTTTTTATATTATTACTATTATTAATTACCTAATACTTAGTATTATTATTATTGAATATGTATATATATTATTATTATTTATTATTAATATATTTAATATTATTATTATTAAGGTATATGTGATTTATTAATTCTCATTCTTTATCGAAAGAATGTCAAACACCTTAGAAAAATATTAGTTTTGTTATTAATTTTAGACTATTATTATATTATTATTAACTATTTTATTATTATTTCTAGATTATATTATTATTATTTTATTCATTATATATTTTTTATTATGTATTTATTATATTATTACTTATATATTCTTATTATGATATTATATATATATTATCATTATTATTATTATTATTATTATTAGTATTTTATATTAATTATATTGATTACTTATTATTAGATGATTATTATTATTCATATTATATTTTATTATTATTATCATTTTAATATTATTATTATTATTATATTATTTTATTATATCTATTATATTATATTTTTATTATTATTATATTATTATTATTATTTTTTATTATTAATTATATATTATTATATTATTTTATTATTGTATTATTATTAGATATTATTCATTATTATTATTATTATTATTATATTATTATTATGATTATTAATTCATATTATTTTATTATTATATTATTAATTATTATTTATTCAGTATTATTATTTTATTATATTATTTATTTATTATATTATTTTATTATCTATTTTATATTATTCATTATTTATTATAATTATTATTATATTTCTTATCTAATCATATTAGTATTATATTATTATATACTATTATGATTTTTTACTATTAAATTACTAAATATTACTATTATTTTTATTATTAATTATATATTATTTTATTATTTCATAATATTATTATTAGTTTTTCATTATTATTATATTTTATTATATTATGAATTAATTATTATATTATATAGATTGATTATTCATATTATTATATCTTATTATCTATATTCATTATTAATTATATTAATTACAAATCCTATATTATATAATATTTTATATCATTATTTTATTATATTTTATTTTATATTATTATTATTAATATTATATTATTAGATTTTATTAATAAATTATTATTATTGATATGATATTTCATTTTATATTATTATATTATTATTTATTATTATTATTATATTATTATTATTTTTTTTTTTTATGATTATATTATTATGTATTATTATTATTATTTTATATTATTATTATATTATATTAAATCATATTTTATTATTATTAATTCAGTAATTATATATTGTATTATTATTATATCATTATATCATTTTATATTAATTATTTATATTTTATTATTATTATTTATTATTGATTATTAGTATTATATATTTATATTCATTATAAATTGGTCAGTTTTCAGTAATCAGTATCTTATTGATTATTATCTTACCTATTATCATTATTTTATCATATGTTATTGGATTCTTTTCAATATATATTATTGATTTATATTATTATTATTATTATTATTGATTCATTATTTTATATTATCTTATATTATATGATTATATAATATTATTATTATCATTATTATCTTATTTTATTTATTATTAATTATTCTATTTCATTTTATATTATATCATATCATAATTATTATATATATTATTTATATATTATATATAATTATTATCTTATTATTCTTCTATCGTTAAAGATAATCTTTAATTTATTATATATTATGATTTATATTATTATAATATTATATTATATTATTATTATATTCATTAGATTATATATTATTTTGATATATATTATTAATTATTATTGATTTATAAATTATTATTATATTATATATATTATATTATTTTATTATTCATTAATTATATTATTATTGAATTTCATATATTCTAATTTCAGTCTATAGTTATTATTTATTAACTTTACTAATATTCATAAATATATATATTAATATTATAATATTAATATATTATAATAATATAATAATACATACTATATATATATAAATATACTAATAGAAACTTTAGCTAAATTATATATTGATATATAATATTATATATATTATATATAGATATAAATTCTTTCTCATATATTTGCTATATATAAATATATTGTTTGTTAAACTTTGAGTGTGACGGTGTTTGATCTCCGTGAAAGTTTTACATCTTAATTTCGTTTTTTATTTATAGTTATATGTAGTTCTGTCGGTTTAGGTAAAGTGTGTTGTTTTGTAAATCTCGTTTTGGTTAAAATGAGCTTTTATACAATTACCAAAGGGAATCAATCTATTTATCTTCCGCGCAGTTAAGTTAGATTTAACAGAAGTTAGATTTAATTATTTTTCTTTCTTTTTTTGTGTTTTAATCAACTTAGTACTAGTAGGAAGTGTTATGTTAATTTATCTTTAGTGTAGTATTAATAATTATACTTACATTTAGAATTTGTTCATTTCTTTTTTCTTTATGCATCATTATGACGAACTTCTTGCTTATTTTAGTTTAATTGGTTTTATCAGTATATTGTATATTTTTTATTAATGATTATTTAAATTTATTGATTTAGTTGTTTATTTTATATCCAATATTCTTCTTTTGGGTTTGTCTATTGTTTTTGGGTGGTTCATAGATGTGTGTGGGTGTGATAAGGGAGATTTCATGGGCGCGGCTTCTTTAACTATTACCAATCATAGTGCTTAATCTAACTTTGACTCTTAGCAATATCACTATCAATCTAACCCTAACATTCTCTTTCGAACTCAGATGCTAAGAATCACCCAACTCTTAATGTATCTCAACTAAACCTCTATTCATATTGTCCTCTGAAGGAGGGTTGGCTTGTAAACATTACTACTCCTGTACATCTCGTGAACTCGAATCGCCTAATCTGCTCCTTGGCCTCAAACCTTCTAATTCTAACTACAAATAATTTGTGTTTCTTCACTGTTGATCGTGAGTGTCAATGTTCACTCTTCTATTAAAAAAAATATCTACACCTCTCACGCGACTGTATATACTTCTCATCCAAATAGACGTCCTTATTAAGGAATTTCATGTACATCACATAATGCTGGGATCCTACTCTAACGAGTAGTGGGGCGAATCATTCAGCATTCTCACGTCTAGACAAACTAATCAAGAAACTACACACAACCGATCGTCCCCAACAATCTGAAACACTTAACTATGGTTTCACACTTAGCCTCTCTCTTTTAATACACTACCTTCGCTCCTATTAATCTGACACCCTTAGATCTTAACTTTAATCTTTCTCTCGGGCATCTTCTGATACTTTAATATGGCTGCTCGGGGAGATTTGAGTTATTCCAACGTTAACTATCCATGGAGCAAACTACTTGACTCTGATGGACGTCGTCTTCTCCATAAGGACTTTATCTTGTGAGCAGGTTATCATGCTTTCGACTAAACTTCTCCCTCCTAATCCAATGTTCGATCGTGCTTTCATCTGCCATTCAGTAGACAGTGCGTATCGGGGGTTGAAAAATTTTCGCTCTCTATTCACTCTCGGCTATTTCATCCTAGAATCGCGGGAATACTCTTCAGACTTGCAAGCGAGCTCTTCATAAGACGAATTGCACTTACTCCTAGTCTCCTTACTGACAAATCTTCTGGCCTCTGCCAAAACCATCTACTCTAACAATATCTGTAATCTGCCTTTCTTCATCTCTATTCGATCTGAGCTCTGTGTCACCTCTCATGAAAATGCATACTCGATCGCCTCCATTCCTATAACCACCTGGACGATATCTGGCATTCTCTCCTCCACCTTCTACCTTCTTTTTTTATTTCGGGTTTTCCTTTTTTTTTTTCTTTTATGGCCCTGTTTTTTTGAATTCAATTGTTTGAATTTTCCGGATTACATAGCTCCTAATCTATGACGTTATTAAAGCTGTCGCCGATAAAATCTCCCCGAGTTATTGACGGGAGTGCCACCCTGCCACTCCTCGTGCAAACTATGTCCATATGTCTCATTCAACATTTCCTCCGTGTTGAAACGGCACAGTCAACTATCGAAAAAAAAGAACCTGTTCCTGGCGGGGAAGAAATTGTTAAACCTCGTCTCCAAATCTTGACCCTCTAACTCTATACTCTTAACATCTGAATCTCATTCTCTTCTATTCCAATCGCCAGTAGCTTTCGCCATCGGTTACTGTATTTACTTTTCTGGTTACGATTATGATTTCCCCTCTTAAAACTACAGGAGACTTGACGTCGGATGAGCAATCTGTGAATCCAAGACATATGACGGTATATGCACGCGTCACTCTCTCAAGCTCCCCTCCTTTTTTCCTCCTCTCTTTTACTAGTCAGCTCATTCGTTCATCAAATATCCTGTGGGTATAGGACACTCTTTTCTGTTAATATTTTTCCTCAGGTCACTGATCTGCCACTTTATTCTTTCATCTCATAATGATCTTCTCACCTGAATCTAACTCTATAATAATATACGATACTGACCATTCATCTTCAACTTTCATTAATCTTGCTCCTCTAATTACATATAGAATTGCCTCTCTTATAATTCATCCATTCTATCTCGTATCGGATAGATTTCTGAGATTATCACCTATGAAATTCATTCTTAAACTCAAACGTCTACAAGCTCCCTCTCTAAACCACTTTTAACTTACTATACTCTCTACGAACGGTTCTCTCTGTCTCACCTGATTTACAATATTAACTCATGCCCAACAACAATTAGCTCCTTAAACCTTCACATCAACTTTCAACTCCACGCAAGAAACTGCACTATGCTTTCGACGGAGATTTTCATATTATAATTCATTCAGTCTACACTTTCATCTAAATATCATAAAGTTTCGTCGCCTTTTTAAAACCATATTTGTTCAATGTATCTTCGAAGCTACTTTTCACTTCGCTTCTTTAGACATTGAAGTCAAACCACAGTTTAAAGCATATATATCATTCTACTTTACTAGATATACATCGACCTCTATCTTCGTCCAATTCTTTTAAATCTCTTTCGATTATTACTCTGAGATTTAACCGCTGACGCAGTTAAGAACTTACCACTCGGATGTACCACCACACATTAGACTCCTCGTTCACATGGGAGTGCTGTCGGGCACAAGTTTGATTCATGATTAATAGTATCCGGCTAGTTCGTGCAGATCCCTTCTTCCTGATACTCATCTCTGGTGATTCTCTCATTCGATCCTGGTCGACTTTTCTGAACTCCATTCAAAAATGTCTCTAAGGCTCGATAGTCGATACAGCTTACTCCATTTATTAAGTTTTACTTGCAGCATTTATTGTTACGAAAACCTCCGTGCAGTGTCGGTAACTGGATATTATATACTATTATAATTCTATTATATAATATATAGTATTATACTAATAATAAATTACATAATTACAATAATTATATATAATATTTATAAGATATTTAAGAATTAAATAATATTTAGTTTGTGGCTACAGTACTATAATTACTAATATCATTAATGAATAATATATATATATTAATTTAAAATTTATATTAATAATATTTCTTTGTGCCGAATGATATCTTTTTAATGCTGCTAATAAAATAATATATTTAAAATATTCACAACACATTTCATTTGAAGGTTATAATATTCATTTGAGAAAGAATTATATACACAAGCTATCATAAGCCCGAAATATTATGTTATTACTATTGTTCAAGATTTTTTTATTTATTTACAATATTTATGTAAATATATTGGCTATTTATTTCATATTTTATTATTAATTTATAATTAATATCAATAATTATATCAAGTACACTTAATTTTATATTATATTATTTTATTTATTATTATATTATATAAATTATTTATTTATAATGATAATTAATAGATAATATAATATGATAATAATAATATAATTAATATATAATGATATATAATAATAATAATAATAATAATAATAAGATAATAATATAAAATAATAATAATAATAATATAATATAATAATACATAATAAAATAATAATCTATAATAATACTTAAAATAATATAATCAATAATATTAGATGTAATCTAAAATATAAATTTAAAATGAAAGATTAACAATAATAATAATATAAACATAGAAATAATAAAAAATAATAATATAATAATAATAATATTAATAATAAACAACAAATTTATATATATGTAATATAATATATATAATAATATATAAAATAATTATAATATAAATATAATAATAATAAATAATATAATATAACAATAATAATAATATATAATATAATAAATACAATAATAATATATAGAATAAATATAATAAAACTAATCATCTGCATAATAATAATAATATAAAATAATAATAATAATATAATATCAATTAATAAAAATAATAAAAAATGTGATTATTATATGTTAAATTATAAATAGAAACATATTAACAATAATAAAATACATTACATAAAACTAAATATATCACGAAATAATTATAAATAATCTCAAAAACTCTTAATAATAATATATATTAATAAATATAATAATAAAAAATATAATAATAATATAATATTAAATATATACATAGTAAATTACTTATAGTAATAATGATTGTTCAATATATCGTATATAACTTATTATATATATAATTATTATTATATATAATATATATTATATATAATATATATATATATATATATTATATCTATATATAATACTATATATTTATATTAGCTATAATATATATATACAATTTTATATAAAATATTAATAAAATATATTATGATAAAATATAAATACTATATATAGATATATATAATATATATATATATAATATCTATATATATTATATATATAATAAGAATACATAATAATATACATCATATATATATATATTATATAAATTATATATTATATATATATATATTATATATTATATATATTCATTAATATATAATAATATAATTGGTTATTATATTATATTATATAATATATATTATTATATATTATAATATATATATATATATATTATAAATATAACTATATATACATATATAATATATATGAATATAGTATATATAATATTATTACATAATAATATATTAATAGTAATATACCTACTATATATAATATATACATAAGAATATATTATAATATATATATTATAGTAATAAATATACTAATCACATAACATAATATCATATATACTCACCCTCTAAATATATTATATAAACATATATATAATATATATAATTTTTTATTTATATAGCTTATAATTTCATCTATAGATTTAATAGTAGAATTAGATATTATATTATAATTTATATAATATAATTATATATATTATATATATATATATGTTATAATATAGTATTAGTAATATATATATATAATTTAAATATATAATATATATACTAATATATTTATATCTATATTATATAAATATATTAAATTATAAATAGATAATATATATTATATATATATATATATTATATATATAATATATAATATTAATATATATATAATATATATTTATTTATATATAATATAATATATTATTACCCCTAGTCCTACTTGTAACACTAGACCTATATATATAATTACTATACTAATATACAATTATATATACTATATACTATATAAAATATAATACCTAAATTATTTATATATATTAATTATATAGAATATACATACTTAGATATAATATCCTATTAAAACTTAATGTAACCATTATAGGATTAATTTATTAATTATAACTACTATACAATATAAAGCTATATAATGCTTAATATATATATATAATATATATATATCCTATAAATATATATATATATATTATAATATATATTTTTTATTCAATATAATATATATATATCTGTGATATACTATTAAATATTTAACATATTTATTAGCGATAATATTTAAATATATAAATAATAATACATAGATGATTTACTATATATATGTATATGATAATAATATATATAATTATAATATATATATAATCATATTATATATATATTATATATATATATATATACTATATATTATATATTATATGCGATAATACTATTACAATATTATAGCTTTTTATTATTTTCTGTTTATAATCAATAACATAATAAACTTTTCTTTTATTATCTTGATTTTATTTATTTATATTATTATATTATACTATTCTTTCTGTGTGAAAGAATAATATTGTTTGCCATATTCTTTATACATAAGGTTTATTTATGCTAATATCTATTACTTCATATTATAATATAATTTACCCTAATTATTACTGTAACCTTTAACATATATAAATTAATAGAAATATAAATATATCAAGTACGTCCTTAAATGTATTGAAAAACATAACAGAAAAAAATATATTTAGAATCTAAAGATTAACAATTAAAATTAATTCACTCTAAATATCATAGAGAATTTTTTTAAATATTCTAATTAGAAATAATTATATCATCATTAATCATAAAATAAACATTACAATATATACATTATATTAATAAATTATTATATAAATATTATATTTTCTAATGAATTATATATTATATATATAATATATATATTATATAATTAATCTATATTATATATTATTAATTTAATTTATTAATTTATATTTTATAATTATATTAATTAATAGAATAATTGGTAAATATATATTTTATTAATATATTAAATATTATACTTTATATATTTAAATAGTTATATATATAAATTTTTATTATTAATATTTTATATATTATATTATTAATTTAATATATATATATATTATTACGTTATATATTAATTATATAGTATTATATATTAATTATTATATTATATATATTATTTATATATATAATATTTATATATATTAGTATTATATATATATTATTAAAGTACATAGTAATATATATAATTTTTAAATAATAATAATTAACATTATTTTATATATATACTTAAATTTTAATTATACATTAATTATCATTATAATATTATTATTTTTATATCCAGTTTAACGAGTAATACCACCACATACTAGCCACATATAACTATATACCCAACTTCACTAATTACTATAATTAATATTAATATTATAATTATAATTATTATTAATATTCATTTATATTATTGATTATATTATATTATATTATATATTATAAATGATTATATAGATATATAATAGAATATTCAATGTAGAAAAGAATACAGTCATTCAACTATAGAAGTAAGTATATGATATAGATAGATATATATATTAGTTATAAGATATATAAGATATGCACTTATATAAAATTATTTATTATAATTATATCGTACCGATTATATAAACTTTTATAAATTATATACACTAATATATATTAAGTGTGAATATTAATATATAATATTTATATAATATTATTAGATTATATATATATATTTATATTAATATACATATATATTATTATAGATATATAATATAATTATATTATTGTATAAAAAATGGTAAGAAGCAGATAGAGTATAATATGTATTATAGTAGCTATGTATTTTATATGAAATAAATTATATATTATTAATATATATTAATATTTATACAATAATATACATAATACACATGTAGGATATTAACATTAATATACATAACATAATAAAAGTGAGAGTGAAATAAATTATATATAACACATATATAATATCATGAATATACAATTAATATACATAACTACATGGACTTAATATACATATATACACTAACATACATACACCACACATAACATATAAAATAACAATATATATATATAGATACAGTATTATATAATATAAATATAATATATATAGATAAGTAAATATATTTATATATTATATATATATTTAGCAATATATATATATTCGAGCGTAACATATAATTATATAATATAAATAAATATATATAATTTATAGTAATGAGTTATAATAAATATATATATATAATAATATTATAGCATAGTATAATAATATATATATATATAATATAATAATAGATAATATATAATATAATACTATAATTTATTTTATACTATATAGTTGCGTTTCAGTTATTTCAAATATATAATTATTATCCATTAAATTATATTAATATCTATATATTATACTAAACACTATATTAACACAAAATACACTATATTTTACTGCATCCTCTTTGAATTTACAGTATATTTCAATATAATGAATATTAATCTATGTTTACAACACTTTTATTTAACATCATTCATATTGTTTATGACATCGACTATTCCCATAATCTTAAATTATTCACATATTTAGACTTATTAATATTAACATTATAATACAATACGTATCAATTTTTTATTTATTACTGGAACAAATCATCACCCACTATTAACTTATTAATATAATTAACATATCACATACAACAAGTATCACCTATGAATTTAATATAAGAATACGGTATATTACCAGTTATTGTAGAAATTTAAGTGATGAAAGAGTTTTACGTTAACATCTGAGCTAACCCAGTGAGAGAATTTGAAAAAAAACTTATTAATGAAATATTACGACATTTGCTTGGAACTGCTCCATTCCCTCTTACTGACTATATTCTAATTTCAGCCAAATAAGTGTTAATTTTGTATGTTCATAGTAATATTCCCCAAGAAAAATTGCCCTAAAAGCAATCTTGATTTTAAATAATTTGTGCCAATCCTCGAACTGAGATTACAAATGCAAATAAATTTATGTTTAAAATATTTAAATTTTAAAATCCAAAATCGTAATTTTTTTTAATTAAGGTGGTGGGGGGAATCTCAAGAATAACGCTCTCACTTCTTTCTCTCATTCTCAAAAACATATGCGCTAACACTTCTTTCGTAAAATTATTCCAGACTATTCCTGTTCAATACAATAAAATCATTTCAGACAATCCGTCCTCTTTCCAATCACTCTTTCTGGTCCTCTGTTTTCAGCTTTTCCTCTGCGTTACCACTGCTTCCACACTATACGACGGTCAGATATTCAAAAAGTAAGACTCATGAAAGTAACTGTATCGTCATGGCCACTCAGCTGTATCAAAAAGTAGATATAAAAAACTAGAGCGATATAAGTATTAAACAATAAATATTATATTATACTATGACTATACCCATACAATCATAATAACCAATATCAGAATTCACTAATAAACGAATTCCTATTATATAACCTATCCCTAAGTAGGAAATATTTCTCTTTCTGCATCCTAGGCCAATGCATTCCCGCCATAAATACCTATACAATAAATATATACATATATATTATATTGTTATAAACTTGACGACATAATCAAGCATAAAGAATAACTACGCCCAACAATGTAACTTTAGTAATATACTATATAAAACGCACATAATATGAAACTACCGCTAATACTCCCATACCCCTAGCTAAGTATTATATAGGTATCTATATAATAGATACAACATTCATATACGATTAGCGTATAGCTAAAAGACACCTAATTTATATTATATATACGCGGACCACACTCCAATCACACACCTACATATCACTAAATAGATACAGACAGTAAGATGGGCTTCCAAATTAGTAAATATATATATATGACACATTAAAAGATTCCATACTCAAGAGATAGGAGCATGACAAAGTATTAGCTTTCAGACTGCCTTTAGATGCCTAATTCATCATTCATTATATACGATATATTTGAGCATAGTTAGAAGAGGTCTTCTACACTTACTATGCAATTGTGTCTCAAAAATATCATTCTGTGTAACTAGAATAAATTGACAGAATAGAGACCCACTGGTGTTCCACCTTAACCTCGAAAAGTTACCAAGTATAAAAACGAAAATCACGATGCAAAGTCATTATCCGGGTAGTCATACCTATATGTCACCCATCGCAATTCTATCAGAGGTCTTGTCAGTTGAGTTTTTAGTAAGTATGGCGCTTTTCTCACACGCATCTTCACGCCGTGGTATCATAATCTCCCTACGTTGACATCCACGATCGTTGATGCCCGAATAGGGCATCGGGAGCCCGATTTGCCAATCTAATACGAATTCATCCTAATACGTATTGAAAGTAATGATTTATTTCCTGATTTATACACAACCGTCTACCGAACAAATTACTTAACAGTGATACTATACTATAGCTGATCAAACGCATATCGAACTACTTAACTATTATAGTAAGGAAGGTTTGACGTACAGACCCAAATAGGTAGCTTTATACAAAATCTACACTCAAAACATGCAGAACAAAATCATGGCAGTAATTACCTCAGTCCCATAGTTAGTGTAATTAAAGCTCTACTAATAACCTGCTTCGATATCCTAATGAAATATATATATGTATATATCCGCCCTTGTACGTCTAGAAAATCGATTTTCTCACACCTTTGGTTTCTGAACTGAATATGAAAACATTAAATTGAAAAAATTATCCATGAAGCCAAGTGCTACCCTTATTTGACATCGAAAAATCTTCTTCAATATCTGGTTTATCACTCTTCTATTTCTCTTTTGCTATATTGTTATCACAATTTTCAATGAAAATTATTTTAAAGATATTAATTAAATTTGAATAATGTATTATTTGTATCCCAAATAAAAGTTAGTACTGCGATTAGTAATATTCCTTTTATACATTTCTATGTACTTGCATGCATCACGCAATAATAACACTAACGAAGCAGCAAGTCCATGTTGTTATTGCCTACCTCCGCAATGGAATTTCCCAGCATTGAAAACTTCCCACTGCGGTCTCAATTGCAAGACATTATCTTCCTAAGGGAACATAACGTATCAGCAAATAAAGGATATCATTCCCCAGTTAAGTGAGGCTCTTGTTGACCTGTGGAATGTCGAACATTTTAATCAAAATGTTACTTAAAAACGTTTAAAAAACCAAAGATGATTTATAGCTGATGGATGAAGGATCGTAAGCATCAAAGCATGGTATTAGTCCCATACTGAAAGATAAACAAATGAATAGTTTCTAGACATTTGAAATGATTGTAATATGACATATGCTGACAGTCAATGCAAGGATTTGATTTGCAAATTAACTGTGCCTATAAGAAACTGAAAATTCAAGCTTCGAGTAAGAACTTTAGTTGACAAATAATATTCATCAGAATGCAAATGGCACAGTAGACAAAACTTTAACTGAAAATGATGAATAAGATCTACAAGCAAAAACTTTTGTGGGATTGAAGAAAGCAGTAGCAATAAAAGAACAAGAAGGAACAACGAAGCAGGAATGCCCGTTCTGGATCTCGCAACGACACACTGCCATTAAGATTTCACTTCAATCACACTGATCAAATGAGCGAGACAGAAAGGTAATATACTTGAACCATATTTCTTACTCTTGGATCGTTATGTCGGAACAACAACACAAATCGACCTACGTATGCACTTCTATAGAAGAGTTAGTATGATTGTCCAACAAAGCGAAGCAGCAGCTATAGGACAAACGGTACCTAGTTGAACTAATGTGTTGTCAGTCACGATGACATCAAGACAAGTTTATGATCCTAAGAAAATCGAGAGAGCAACTGAGAAAAAATAAGAAACGGCAAAGACTAAAAATCAACACAGAAGAAGAATGAAGCATGATGCAATCTTTTTAATGGCAGAAATACAAACACCCTGATCAACGGGGAGGATAGAAAAGAAAAGCAAAAAGGCGTGACGACAAAGGGGCCAAGGCCCCATAAAGGAACATAATAAAAGGTGGGTGGGGCCGTAGACCCAACGAGTAGAAAAAAAGATAAAAAGCTCGACATATGTTTGGGTTGAGTGAACCTGTAACTAGTCTGACCTACAAACACTAATGCTGTGGACAAGAACAGAGTGAAGCTAAATATTCAGAGTGTTGCATGAACATAATATCACACAGTGACGAATGATTGACGCTACATTGCAATGAAGATGACAGGCACATACCTCGCAACCAACTGGACACTTATAAGGTGGAACAATGACATCTTTGTAAGATCAGATAGCTACATAGGACCTCTGACAAAGTCGGATTTCATTTAGCTAGTATCCTGCAATTCATAACTATGATGAAAAACTTATCCTCCGCGCTTATCTGATTAAAAAAGAATACCTCCCAGTGAAAGTCACCACCAGAATGTAAATGCGAACCTTGTGTGCAACATGCACCTAACTAACATGATGAGACCCTATTCACGCAGTCTTCATAAAGACGTCTCAAATAGAGATCGAACCAACTTTCTGAAGATACATTTACATAGACAACTATAGTAGATATCAGGGATTCCTACTACAGATATTGTTAGAAGCTACTAGACTGAAAGTTTAGTTTACTCGAGCGTCATAATGCATTAGGAACAAAGCTAGCCGAAGTCAAAATTATTCAATATCGCTAGATAGAATCATGCAGTCGCACTAAGATGCATAGCAAACCAGCACAAACGGCCTACTGGAGAAAATTGCAGTAAAATTGCGAGAGTTTGTCTTGGTTAAGCTAGCGCACCAAAACCGTGGTTAATAACGTAGAAAATAAAATATGCAGACACAATGCAATGTAGCCCCAAAATCACCTCTTGCTGCCCATATAGATCAAAATTCCACAACACAGACTAGTTACCCACGAATATATGCCAGAAAAAAACATATACATGTCCTACCAATCAAAAAAGAAACATAGGACTTGAGCTGGCTCGCCAAGAGAAAAATAAATCGCTATACTGCAAATATGTAGCGAGACGATAGATTGAATAAAAAAGAAGTAATACGATATCAGAAAATAACAAGATCTTATGAAGATACGACAAACATACCAGGTCCACGTCAAAATTAATACGAGGTATTAATCATCCACAACCGCCAAC
The DNA here is from genome assembly GCA_015478945.1 of Trachelipus rathkii. Taxonomy (NCBI): domain Eukaryota; kingdom Metazoa; phylum Arthropoda; class Malacostraca; order Isopoda; family Trachelipodidae; genus Trachelipus; species Trachelipus rathkii. The sequence continues at coordinate 8,961 of JABUQX010004329.1, read as the reverse complement.
CCCACTGACCAGTTTGTCAATCACCATAAAACCCAGCAGTTCAAAGCGAAGAGCAACTCAGATCAACACCATCAATATTGGGTCCGACGGAATAAAGTTGTAACTAGGAAATGAAGAATGCAATCTATAACTACTTAATGCAACATCATTTATCAAAATATCAACCATTACGAGTCACCACCTAAGGAGTGGAAAGATAGTAAAATGGAGTGACGTAAGGCTATAACTGGCATAAGATACGTGGAGCTGAATTGCAAAATACGAATACGAATTGAGAGAATACTAATTTAGTCAATAAAATAATCCTTACGATTTGTTGCTTTTATTTCCTACAGAGAACTTTAATATTATTGGAACACCATTAGTGGTCCTTGGTACTGCAATCTTTGTTGTTCAAAAATTTACAAGAAACTGTCCGATCTAATTTTCTCATAATTAAACAAGCTCAATCTCTTTTCTGCAAATTTCATAGTTGACACACCTTGCCAAAAGTGAACCATGATATAAAGAGGTTAAAGGTTTATGTAACGAAAGTTTATTAGATAAAGAAAGGATTTTGGGCTCTCCATGTAAAGTAAGAGTTTTTGTTTTATTTCAAATGTGGTAAATTTTATAAGACTCCCAAAACCCTTTACATGTCTCAAATGGGCGGAAATATCGTTAAAGGGTTTTGTATAAACCTGGTTTTTTTTTTAATTACTATTTTTGTTTCTCATTATGAAATGTTCAATTACCGCCATTTATTGAGTATATATATATATATATATATATATATATATATATATATATATATATATATATATATATATTTCTACTCGCTCTTTTGTAAATATATATTTTTATATCTTTATATATATATATATATATAATTTGAATTCATGTACAGGACCCACCACGGCCCACAGAGAGCAGCCACACTGGGTGAAATAATCAACTCCATGGGTGGGTTCTTACTCCTACTTATTTTAAATGAAAAAGAAATTCAACGGAAATAAATAAAAACAAATAAACGAAAGTCCGTATAATACAGAGATACAAAAATATATATATATATTTTTATATATATATATATATATATATATATATATATATATATATATATATATATATATATATATATATATATATATATATATGTGTATAGAATTGAGTTGTATCTGTGTGTGTGAGTGTATGAATCGTATGGGGTACATGGAATGTCAGAGGAATAGTGAGAGAGAGAGAGAGGAAGGAGAGGTGATGGATAACGTTTGAAGGAGCAAAATTTGATTTACTCACTAATGACTAGAAACAAAGATGAAAAGAAAGGGGAAAGGGTGAAAATGAGTGGTGTGGTGTGAAATGTGTGTGCTGGTGTGGAATGGAATGAGGAGGGAAGGGAGGATTACAATTTGATGAGTGACCTGTGGTACAAAACTATGGTAGACTTTGTGTGTGTGTCTAAATTCTAATGGTTAAATTTAAGGTTGAAAAGGTCAAGGTATGTGTGGGTTGTGACGTATGGTCCATCTGGGGGAAACGTTGAAGAGTACGAGTTTTTGGGATAATCTGAATGATGCTCTGGATGGGGTTAGTAGGAGCTTCAGATTGATAGTGTTGGGGGATCTGAATGGTTGGATAGGTGATCAAAAAAGGGATGGTATAACAGGTGGTTTTGGGGTGGCGGGAGAAAATAAGAATGGTAGGAAGGTGATTGATTTCTGTGAAGAGAGAGGTATGTGTGTAAGTAATACTTTCTTTAAACACAAGGGTATCCATAAGTATACTAGAGTTGGTGTAGGTAAGAGATGGTATCAGAGGTGAAAAGTATGATTGATTTTGTGTTGTTGAAGGAGATGTTGAAGTATGTGTTTGGATGTTAAATCGGTGAGGGTTTAGGAATGGGATTATCGGATCATTATGTTGTTTATGTAAATTAAGTTAGTGGGGGCTTGGATGGAGAGGAAGGTGATACGAAGATAGGTAAAATTAAGGTGAAGTTAAGTGAACAGAGACAATAAGGGATAAGTATGTAAAGAGCGCTCGCTGATAAATCAGTTTGAATGTGAACAAGTTGATACTAGACAAATCTGGGGGCAAATGAAGAAAGCAATTGTTCAGTGCAGAGGAAGTATGTGGATGTGCTAAAGTAGGAAGTAAAGAATGTTAACAGTGAATATGGTGGAATGAAGAGAGGTGATGAAAGCAGTTAAAGGTAAAAAGAAGCGTGGTTGAATGTACTAAAAGCAAATGATGAAGTCTCAAGAAGATGCTTGGAATTATATGGAGGAAAAAGAAATACTAAAGGTGCATACGTAGGAAAACAAAAGGTAAATAGAACAGTTTGGAAGGGAGGATGAATGGGAGACCTACAAGGGAATGAGGAGCTCTTCTGGAAGGAAGCGCGAAAGGTTAAGAATGAGAATAAAGTCTGCTTAGAATGATGAATAGAGATGGTGCTTTTTGTAACTGATGAAATGGATGTGAGGGGGAGTGTGGAAGAACACTTCCAATCTGCACAATATTAACAGTAATCAAGAGGTGATGGTGAATATGTGTGGGTTTGATGGTACAAGAAGGAATAGGTATTTTGGGGATGAGGTTATTAGTAAAGGGAGGTAATGGGTAGAGTGAAAAAGTTGAAGAATATAGTAAATCTGCAGGTATAGATGAAATTACTGGTGGAAATGGTCAGAACAGGAGGCGAGATGGTGATTAGTTGGATTTGAGTTGTGTAATAAAAGCGTTTATGGAGGGTATAGTTCAGGAGTTGCAGGAGGCCAGAAATAGTACCCTTATAAAGGGTAAGGAGAAAGGAACTAGTAATAATAGGGGAATAAATTTATTGTGTGTTGCAGGGAAGGTATATGCTGGTATTTTGAATTGAAAGAGTGCGTCGGGTCACTAAAGGAATGATTAGAAGAACAAAGGTGCGTTTAGAGGTGGTAGAGGATGTGGATCAAATCTTTACATTGGAAACAAATGATTAAGAAAATGAAGGAGAAGGAAAGATAAATTGTATTTAGGTTTATGGTTGCAACAGGCGTATGATAGAGTTAATAGGGAAGCGTTATGGCAGGTGTTAGTGATATATGGTGTTGGTGGTAGGCTTCTGAATGGAATCAAAAGTATGTATGACGATAGTGAAGCGTGTGTAAGAATAAATGGTGTCAATGGTGATTGGTTTAGGATTAATAGCGGAGTGAGACAGGGTTGTGTTATGTCTCCTTGGTTATTCAATTTGTATATGGATATGGGCTTCTGAGAAAAGAATTCGAGGGGGGGGATGGCAGGAAATGGTGTTAGAATGTTGGAGAATGGAGATGAGTGGAGGGTGCCCTACCTATTATATGCGGATGATTTGGTTTTGTGTGTGGCGAATCTGAAGAGAGTTTGAGAGGATTGGTAGAGAGATTTGGCAGGGTGTGTTAAGGGTTTGAAAGTAAATGTAGATAAGAGTAAGGTTATGGTTGTGAGAGGACAGTCCTCAGTGTGAAGTTATGTTAGATGGTGAGCAGCTGGAACAAGTGTCTGAGTTTAAATATTTAGGATATGTGTTGGATGAGAAGGGAACGGATGATGCAGAGTGTAGTAGGAAAGTTGTGAATGGCAGGAAGGTGGCTGGTGCAATTAAATCGTTGGTGAATGTAAAGGGACTAAGTCTTGAGTGTTCTAGGGTCTTACATGAGGGTATGTTGTTACCTGTATTAATTGTATAGTAGTGAGACTATATGGTCTGGAATAAGAATAGACCTAAAGTTCAATGTGTTCAGATGGACAATCTTAGGGGGTGTGCTAGGTGAGAAGAATTGATAAATGAGGAATGAACAGTAGAGAGTTGTGTGGTGTGAAGGGGAAAATGAGAGAATAAATGAAAGTATATTGAGATGGTTTGGTCATATGGAAAGGATGAATGATAGTCGGTTGGTTAAGCGGATGTATAGTGGCGAGTGTGTTGGGAACCGACTGGCTGGGAGACAGAAGAAAAAGTGGATTGAATCAGTAAAGGAATGTCTGAAAGGAGAGTAATGTGAGTTTGGCAGAGGCGAGAAGAAATGTGTATAACAGGGGTGGCTGGGGATTGTGAGGGGGTATGGTTGGAGACCGGGCCAGAGGATGAACCCTTACATTGACGATCTACCATGGTGAGGGTCCGTCGCTGTCCCGCTGAAGCTTTAGGTTGGATTTTCTGACTGCAACGAGTTCTACTCACTAATTAAAGGTATAAAGGGAGCAGTAAGGCTGGGCTTTCTTTTCGACTTTTGTCATGTTCTTCTTTTCTTTTCCGATGCATGCCACGCACTGACTCTCATTTTTATGAAAATAGAAGGAAAAAAGAGAGAAAGAGAATATATATATATATATATATATATATATATATATATATATATATATATATATATATATATATATATATATATATATATATATATATATATATATATATATATATATATATATATATATATATATATATATATATATATATATATATATATATATATATATATATATTTTTTTTTTATATATTATATATATATATATAATATATATCTATTTTTTTTTATATATATATATATATATATATATATATATATATATATATATATATATATATATATATATATATATATATATATATATATATATATATATATATAAAAATACATATATATATATATATATATATATATATATATATATATATATATATATATATATATATATATATATATATATATATATATATATATATATATTATATATATATATATATATATATATATATATATATATATATATATATATATATATATATATATATATATATATATATATATATATATATATATATATATATATATATATATATATATATATATATATATATATATATATTATATATAGTCCTAATGTTGCATAAAATTAAATGTTAAGAATATTTAGTTCTTGGAGATAAGAGAAGATAGAGTTACTATCAAAGTGGGAGGATTCAGACAAGATATGGGATAACCTTTTAGAAGGTGTTATGGACCACAGAGTAGGAAAATGACGACGGCGAATGGGGTCCAGTTGAGGGCAATCAATAAGGACATGGTGACCAGATTGCAGTGCATGGCGACGGCAAAATTTGCAAGTGGGAGGGGGATCCCGTGGCATGTAGTAGCTGTGAGTGATGTTGGTGTGGCCAATGCGGAGGCGTCCAAGTATCACTTCGTGCAAGCGCTTCCGTCGGTGAGAGGAAGACCACTCACCAATGTTCGGCTTTATATTTCTAAGTTTCGCCCCTAGCTAATCACTCGCCCAGCATTCCTGCCAGTAAGACCGGAAGCCTTGTCGGAGAGCAGGATAATAATCAGTTGATGGGAGGCGACCTTGTCGAATGGCATCCGGGAGGTACCTAGAACAGCTACGGAAAGAGGAGGCAGCCATTCTGGCCTCTCTGTCAGCGATTTCATTGCCAATTACCCCTACGTGAGAGGGGATCCAACATAGTGTAATTTGTTTCTTGCGAGAGTGGAAACAGCAGAAGAAATTGTTGTACAGCGGATACCATTGTGTTATTAGAATAGGGTGCTTTAAGCACTTAGAGGGGCTGAGCGAATCTGACCAAATGTAATAGTGGTTTTGGTTAAGGAAAAGATTCGAGAGAGGGCGATCGTTATATAGCCATTAATTCTTCAGTAAAAGTTGAAGCATGAGGAGGGAAGGTATGGGAGATTTCGCCGTCAGGGAAGACTGCAGACGCACCCACACTGTCCCCTGTTTCAGAGCCGTCAGTAAACACCTACCTGTTTTAGAGCCGTCAGCAAACACTGGAGTAAATCCACCGTGAACTGCGGAACAAGATAGGAATGATACCTTTAACAAAGCAGCGGAGTGGCTAGATTTGGAGAGAGAGAGAGAGAGGTCAGTATCAGGCAGATGGTGGGAGCAGGAAATAGCCAAGGTGTATACCTTTCATCATAAGAGAAAGGCAGCACCTTTTGCAAAGGGATGTTGAGGAAGTTAAGGATGTTATAAACTGCGTTTGCAAATGACCAGTAAGGAGAATTCTGAGGTATCTCCCGCAGAATTGGTGTCAGATCAGACGGATTGGGGTTTCAAAGCGAAGATAACTTGTGCACATGATGTATTCCCTTTGAAGAGGGAGTGGCGTCAGATCGGATTAACCTCAAGGCTCACCCGGGGGACGATCGGAAGGCTCCAGTGGAGATACGGATCGCCTCATTTTGGATGTGATCTAACAGGTGTAGTAGAGTTGGGGAGGCCTGACCATATACTACGTAGCCATAGGCCAGCTTTGATCAGATTAGGACGGCGTAGAGACTTAAAAGAGACTTGCGATCAGCACCCCAAGATTTTGAGGCTAGATGACGTCAAGCACGCGATGACAAGTCGTTTTCAGGAGTTTAATGTGCGGTGCGTATGTTAAGTGGTCATCTAGAATAGAAATTTGACTTGTGAAGTTACAGGAATGGGCGAACCATATAAGATTAGGTTCGCGGGAGGAAGGTGGCAGGTTCTTCGATTCCCTTTTTTCTTAAAAAGTACTGCTGAGGTTTTTGTGGGTGAGAAATGGAAGCATGGGAGTTACCCCATTGTGAAATATTCTCAATAGCTAGTTGAAGTTGCCGTTCAAGAAATGGTAGCCTGGCACCGGCAATATATAGCGCCAGGTCATCAACATAGAAAAATTGACCGTCGCTGGGATAGAAGTAACGATGTCATTGAATTCGAGAGCAAATAGTAATACACTTAGAACACTGCCATGCGGAACACCTTCATCCAGAGTAAAGTGGCGTGATAGAACAGAAGAGCACCGAACCTGGATGGATCTGTTTGATGAGGCATTTAATAAAAGAGGGAACTGATTTGTCAACGAGAGAGTGGAGTTTAAGGAGAACCTCAGTTCTCTAAGTTGTGTAAATAAGCTTTTTCAAAGAAAAAAAAAGACAACAAGAACTATCCCATCAGTTGAAAAGGCTTATAGGTTATAAGTATGATCTTCCCCTTCGCTGCTGAAAAGTCTGGCTGTGCAGTGTTAATTCTCAAATTTTGAAAGGCTTCAGGATAGCGGAAAGAGCTCGAGTGGCTAGCAAAACTATAACTTAATACAGCTGCTAGAGCAGAGATCGTATTGGTTATATCAGGCCCGTAACGGAGGACTGGGTAAAGAAATGTTGGAGCGGGAAGATATTTTTTGTGCACCTTTCCACACTGAAAAAAGGGGGATTGTGTGGAGTCGACAGTCAAAGTATAAGTTCGAAAGTAATGTTTACGTGTTTGGCGATTAATTCGACGAGAGTTGCCAGATACATAGGGAAATATATATATATATATATATATATATATATATATATATATATATATATATATATATATATATATATATATATATATATATATATATATATATATATATATATATATATATATATATATATATATATATATATATATATTAATGTTTTTCACCCTTGAGAAAGATAATTAGACTATTGCTATTTTTGCAATTACTGTTGCTGCATCATATTACGGAAATTTAAACTTTTAGGTAACTTGATAATTTTATTGCACATGATCAATTAGGAATTAAAAACTTATATTAATTAATACTAACGTTAAAACTCATTGAACACACATGGCAAAAGCTTTCGTTGTGGTTGACACAACCTTATCAATTGATGTGTTCTAAAATGACTAAAATAGGATTTAAAAATAATTTTATACATTCAAAAGATTTTCGTTTTGAAGGGCGACATAGTCTTGTGCTTCCAGGAATCGATGGTCTGGCAACCTACGTAGTCATTTTTATTTCTATTCAAATTAGTTTGGTTTTGAAAATAGAAAATCCGCATGGAGAAGAACAATGTTCACATAATTATATACACAATTGGGATACATAGATACATACATTTGAAGGATATAAACTCATAAATTCTCGTAAATACACCAAAAGACTATGCGCATGTGTACGTGCGCAGCCACAGTTATGAACACATACATGCAACGGGATACTAACAATTTTTAATACATATGTAAGCTTATCAACAAAAAACGAATTCTGCACACGCATCAATACGTGCACACCAGATTCTGTAAATACATAGTGACGAGGCAGAGTTTAATTCGTTTTATGGGAATTTTTAAATATATTGGAACAGGTATATCTCCGACCCCGAGAAATTAATAAGAGAGAAAGTTAGTTTTTGATTTTTTGGTTGATGCTTTTGATAAGATATGAGTGAGTGTTTATTAAGCTGTTTAGAAGAAAATCAATTTTAATTTCGCCGGGGATAATATTAAAGTTTTTGGTGGAGATAATGCAGAGAGATTCTATGAGTTTACGGAGGAGAGGATTGGAGGTTTGATGTAAGGGGGTCATATTGTTTATGTGTATTTTATGATTTAATGACCTACGGTGGAATGTGAGAGAGGAATTAGTATTGTCATCTATTAAGTCATCTTTGTGTTGTTTCTGTCTCCTGTCAAAGTCATTTGTTTCACCTATGTATAGTCTGTTGCAGTCGTGGCAAGGTATAGTGTATATGCATTGGATGGGACTAGGTGCTGGTTTGGGAGGGTGAAGATATTGTTTGAGAGAAATAGCATTAGAGGGGGTGAGGACTATGTGTTTAGGTAAATGTTGTTTTATGTTGTGAAAGTTTGTGGTGGGTATAGGTAGATAGGATTTTTTTATGGTATTGTCATTGGTGGGGGTATTATGTATTTGTTTTTAGCTTTGTGATAAGATTTGTTTATAATATGGGTGGGGTATTGTAGTTTTTGGAAGGTGTTTCGTATGAAGTTGGTTTCATTGGTGAGGTGTTGGGGGGAGCAGAGTCTGAAGGCTCTTAGGTAGAGAGAAGTGAGTGTGGCTATTTTTATTGTGCTAGAGTGGGTGGAGAACCAATGAATATAGGAAGACGTGGCGGTGGGTTTTCTGTATATGGAGAAGTTGAGATATAATGAACACTT
>JABUQX010004328.1:212500-217500 GCA_015478945.1 Trachelipus rathkii | reverse complement strand
AACTAAAAAAAATAATTAATATTAAATACTTACTCCTGTGGTGCATAGGCATATAATATCTGTGTATTGAGTGATTTTTTTCCCAGATGTGTAAAATAAAATCTGGACCTAACAAAAAAAAACAAATAAATAATAAAAATTAATAGTACATTATATTTAAGTACTTAATTGGTATCGGTCGATTTTTATTATTATAAATATATTTTTTTTGATGTTTAATGAAAAAAATAAATAATAAAAATTAATATTACATCTCCTATGAATGATAATGGCCATTTAAAACTTACATATAACATTCTATTATTCACCTAATTTATCCACTTATATAAAACTTATCCACCTACAAAAATTGTGATGATATTTGCCATCAGTTATCATAGGTTGCTTTATCAAATGTTTTTAGACCAAAATGCAATAATAATTACCAAAGGATGGTCGATTCCCTTTTGCCAACGCAATCAGTAAAAACTCCATGAAATCTAAATCTTTGTTTAACAAGATCTGAAACCCTACCTAAAACTATATATATATATATATTATATTATATATATATATATATATATATAATATATTATATTTATATATATATATATATATATATATATATATATATATATATATATATTATATATATATATATATATATTAGGATGCTGCCGAATATTTGGTAAGTATTCGGTATTCGGCCTTCGGCCGAATACTTTTGGCCGAATATTCGGTATTCGGCTTTTTGCCGAACTATTCGGGACCGAATATTGAGCTTTATTAAACAATAAATTACGTCACATAAGGGAAAGTTATTTTCAATTTAAAATTTGAAATTTATTAGAAACTTATTTTCCAAAAAATTAAAAATATTGCCAAATTAGTAGCCAATATGGCGAAAATCTTGGTCATTTTGTCAGATCCTAAAAGGGCCTTTGACATTTTTCAAATATTCTAAAAAATAGAATTCATTTAGTGATACGGGATAATGGACCAACCATGTTAGCTGGTATAAGGGAGAGTGGCTTGCCAATGCCAATTCATGTTTTTATTCAAATGTTGGCAACTATGCATTCACGATTCAATATTGTCAGAAGTCTGTTAAAGATAATTTATTACCTGCAGAAGCATATCCTCTCATTTCACCATTCAGCAAACGGCAGCTGCAAAGCTTAAAACTTAACAGATCAGCTGAATTTCAAACAGCATAAATTAATTTAAGACGTTTCTACATGCGGAACAGAACTTATTGCATATGCTTAAAAGATTGTTTTGAAAACAAAAAGTTTCCTCCTATACCCATATACGCTGCTGGAATGCAATCAGAAATCTGGGACTGATTTTCAGTGGCCAAAATTATTCCATTTACTTAGCCATTTGACAACATCACTAAAACAAGCATTTAACGTGAAGTAACAGTCGCCCAAGTGTTCCCTTCCATTTTTAGCAATAAATCTATTTTAAATAATGCAATTAAAAGCAAAAAGATTCGTTGGAATAATTACACTCGTTGAAGAACTTAAGAAAATTCAGTAGAAAAAAAAGGACTTTCTAAGTTTCTATGTGATAAATGTTGGTGTGTAGCTACTTTCTTAAGATCTGCGATTCAAGGCCAATTTTCAACATGAATCAGATGAATCATTAAAAAATATGGTCGTTGAGGCATGGAAAGAAATGCCTATAAAAATTTAGCTCCTGACTCTTTTGCTGACGATGATTCACGAAGTGTTGAAAAGTGAAAGCTGAAGGTTCCATTCACTTCTTTAATGGATTGTTTTTAAAGAAATTGTGGCATTAATCTTTATGGCATCAAAATCGTCATACAGAAACGAAAGTGGAGAGTGAAAAAAAGAAAGTCCCATTCTTTTGACGATGTGATTATTGTACATAAAAGTAAAAAGGCTACATACGAAATTACATCAGGAAAATAAACAAATATATAAGTTTGCTACTTTGACCAGTGAAGACAATGATAATATTCCCTTCAATTGGTGGGAAAAACACTGAAATAGTATTATGAATTTGAAAAAAAACTAGCAATAAATACCTTTCATCTCCACCGTCATCAGTTGAAGTAATGAAGGAATATTTTAGAAATTGAGTATTGAAGTTCTCTTATTAAGTTAGGTTACCCTGAAAATGGGAGAACTGCTAATGTTTCTGTCATTTTTAACCTTAGAGCTTATTCAAAGTGAAGTTTAGTTTAATATCTTTAACTCACGAAACTTTCAATTTTCATTTAATCATTTTTAATATGTGAATGGTTTGCTATAGGTAATAAATAGTTATTTACTTTTTGTTTTATTACTTTGTATATAACACTGGTAAACATCTAATTTCTTGGATGGGGTTTCGTAATTGATTATTGATGTGCTGATTCCAAAAATGTAATCGGTTTATGCATATCACATCGCATTTGTGAGATATTGTGTGTAACACAGATTTTTAAAATTTTATGATTTTTACCTTTTTCAAGAGGGTCTATCACAATTATTGGGATATATATATATATATATATATATTATATATATATATATATATATTATATATATATATATTATATATCATATATATATATATATATATTAATATATATAATAATATATATATTATATATATAATATATATATATATTGGATATATGGAGGGAGAAAAACAAATCGCAATGATATGATTACATGTCTTTGATAGATATATGTTAAAAATATAATACAACTATTGAATAAAGAGTAATAGGCGACAACAATGAATGTAATAGAAGGAAATGGGTTTAGTTAATGTAAACATACCTACGATGGTAGTAACTATCTCTTCGTAGACGATCTACTGTGCATAGCGTCTGGAATATCCCCCATCAAGCTCCAATAATAGTCGGCCATCATATTGATATCCCACTTGTCCTGGTAACGTCCTTCCATGAACTTTAGATCTTGATGGAAGCGTTCACCCTGCTCATCCCTAACATCGCTTAGGTTATCCGGAAATTTTCTTAGTGAGAATGTAAAGTAGTGCAACTTTATACTCATTTTACATCCATTGAGAATGAAAACTGTCTAGCAGTTCCTGTACAATGTTAGTGGTTCTCGGCTTTCCTGTTCCCCAGAAAATTTTGTGCTACATCTGAAAAAGAAATCCACGCTCTTGCCTCTAACACAGCCATTGTTGTAGCAAAGGCAGCATCACGGAGGAGTGTCCGTATTTGTTGGGCCATCAAAAATATCCCAGCTTTTTTCTTCTCGTCACTCAGACCAGGAAACGTTGAGCAATATATAGCGGAAGCATTCACCATTCATGGTCCAGGGCCTTTCACAAATTGTTTCATCAAACCATGTTTTATGTGTAGTGGAGTAAGATGATGTTTTTCTCTCTGTACAAGTGGTTCACTTACGATGTTCCTGTCACCTGCCGTTCAAAGTTTCCCTCGGTGGCCATTCTCTTTTTGCGTCCAGTTGCATGCCTTCCAATTGCCGCCCGGCTGGTTCAATAGCACAGGAAGACAGGTATATGGTGAAAACCGCTTTGACTGACTGAACAAAATGTTTACCATTTTTGAGCGTCGACGCATATTTACCATCCATGTACCAGATATTGTAGCCTCTCCAAAACTGTCTTATTTTTTTGCATAATCCTCTCTCAAAACCGTACCGAGGTAAAACCCCCCCCTAACGGAAACCCGAAGCATGACCTGTTGCCAGTTGCTGTAACAACCACACCACTTTAAACTCTCTTTGGAAGTGTCAAAAACATTCGCCACTCACCTGCATCGTATGCTGGGAAGTCCCATAGCGAGTAGTAGCCTGCAACTTCATTGCAATACACAAGGTTACCATCTGACTGAAAGAGCTCCCCAGCTCTGCTTCTCTGTTACGTTAAAATGTTACTCTTGTGCCATGGTCCAGTAGTCATTTTTCATGCAACCTCGAAGCCAACAGCTCAGGACAACTTCGGAAAATACAACTCTCATACAAGATCGTTCAGTTCACCCTGGGTGAACAATGACGGACCATCCGACTGTATTTCAGATGGATGATAGACATCATCCAGGTCATTGGCATCCATACATTGTAGGCGTACTAAAGTTACCACCACATGCTTCCCGAAAATCGACCGCAGTTAAACTTGCTACTACTGTAAGAATATGCGGAAGGTTTAACGTCTATACAGCCTTACGTAGTGCCACCATGAAATTCTTGTCTTCCTAGGAATATTGCAAAAATAGGGATCCATGATTGCACAGAAAACGGGATGTGATACAGCAAATTCGAGAATATATATGGAATCAGCACCTCCGAATTACTATATATCTGCTACAAAAGTCCATCCAAGGAAAATTTCACCTTTTTTTGTTGACCAGTGTAAGTTTTCTTTATTTTTCCCTAAATGGATGACCGAACTTTGAAATAAATATTCGGCCGAATAGCGAAGTGATTATTCGGCCGAATATTCGGTATTCGGCCGAATACTTTTAGCCGAATATTCGGTAATCGGTATTCGATATATATATATATATATATATATAATATATATATTATATATATATATATATATATATATATATATATAATATAATATATATATATATAATATAATATCTTATATATAATATATATATATATATATATATATTATATATAATATAGATACTATATATATATATATATATATATTAATATAATATATATATATATATATATATAATTTATATATATATATAATATATAATATATAAAAGTTCAGTTTCAATACATCCCTTTTAATTTTTTTTTTAACAAAATTCACACTTCACGGGCAGAGCCCTTTTCAAGGAGGGCACATTTAAAATAGAATATTTGGGGAACGGGGGATAGATGTCTGAGAAATTTCTCGGGGGTGCACAGGCATGAGCTTTAAGAGAAAGACTAAATACAGTAGGAAAAACAGGATCATGGCCAAGAAGTTTCACAGAACGGAATGTGGCTGGAAATTAACGATGCGATTGAAGGGTTTTCAATCATTACACAGACATTCATGCCGAG
>JABUQX010004328.1:187500-205000 GCA_015478945.1 Trachelipus rathkii | reverse complement strand
TATATATAATATATTATATATATATAATATATATATTATATATTAATATATATAATAATATATATATATATATATATATATATTATATTATGTATATATAATATATAAATATATATAATATATATATATTATATATATATATATAGTATATATTATTAATATAATATATATATTGTATATATATATAATATATTATATATATAACATATATAATATATTTATATATATATTATATCTTAATAATATATATATATATATTAATAATATATTATATAATATATATAAATGTATATATTTATAGATTATATATATATATATATATATATATATGCCCGTGAGAGTGGTGGTGACAACTGTAAAAAAATATATATATATATATATATATATATATATATATATATATATATATATATATATTTATATTTTTTTTATATCTAAGATATGTGTATTGATATATATATATATATATATAGATAATACTATGTATATATATATATATATTATATATTATATATTATATATATATATATAATATATATATTTATAAGTATATATATATATATATATATGTATATTATTATATTATATATATACATATATATATATATAATTATATATATATATATAATATATATATATATATATTAGTATATATTTAATTTTTTACTCTTTACGAGGCTAGTGATTCATAATCTGTTAATATTTGTAAGTTGCCGATAATTACTTATTTATTATTAGTATTTTTTATTTATTATTAATTTTGAAAATCGAGTTAAGCGACACAGCAAAAATGTTTACACAAATATATTTTATCATATTTTAAACTCGTTTTCACTTTCATTTCGCTAATTTTTTTGCAGTTCTTGCGCTACTTTTCTAGTTTTCTTGTATAAAATGGGGCAACAAAGCTGTTTCAGGAAGCAGATTCATTTGAGTCAACAGTCAGTTCATTCACATTTAGCTTATCGGTGAGGTGTGCTTTCTTGTTTAGTGTATTCTTTGTCACTGTGCATTGATAGTTTAAACTTATTTTAAATTTTGGTTCATCTTTTTCAAGAATGGCGTGTAAAAGAAAATACAATCCCGATTATATTAAGTTCGGGTTTACCGCAATTGAAGTCAATACAGAGGCGAGACCTCAGTGTGTGATCTGCGCTGCAGTTTTAAGTAATGATGCATTGAAACCAGCAAAGATAGAACGTCATTTAAAGAAAATCCATCTTAATTTGAGCTATTATCCACCAGAATACTTTGCAGGGAAATTGGAAAATTTGAAGAAAATGAAACTCGGGGAAAAGTGGTACAAGATTTGAAATCTCAGAAAAGGCGCTTTCGGCATCATTCGAGATTTCACGATTAATTGCAAAGTCAAAGAAATCCCATACAATTGGTGAAGCATTAGTGAAATCTTGTTTGCTTTGTTTGCTTAAAGCAGTTGAAGAAGTTTTAGGTGAAGACGCCAAAAAGAAAAAATCATTAGATTTAGATGGCAAATAACACAGTGAAATCTCGAATAGAAAAAATGTCACAAGACGTTGAAGATCAACTTCTGAGTGAAGTAAAAAATTCTCCCTATTCGCTCTGCAGTGTGACGAAAGCAATGATGTTGCTCAGTGTTGTCAATTGGTCAAGACGGCACAATCAAAGAAGAACTTCTACTTACAAGGGAATTAGAAGCTACATCGAAAGGAAAGGACGTTATGAAAGTAATTTGTGATTACTTCGAGAAAAATGGATTAAAGTGGGAAAACCTTGCTGGGTTTTGTACTGATGGTGCTCCAGCGATGCTCGGTTCGCGTTCGGGTTTGGCAACTTTCGTAAAAGAGAAGAATTCTTCCATACTAACAATTCGCTACACCATCCGTCGCCAAGCCCAAGCGGCTAAAACGTTGCCAGAAGACTTAACCATTACAATTAAAGTGACTTTAAGGTTGGTGAACACTATAAAAAATAGTACTTAAATACACGTCTTTTCAAAAAATTGTGCACTGATTGGACGCAGAGCACTAAATGCTACTTTTCACATTGAGGTCCGTTGACTCTCGAAAGAAAATATGCTGAGCCGCTTGTTTGAGTTAAGAGAAGAGCTGAAGGTATTTTTAATAAAATCAAAAATGACTGCTTTGGTGGAGCAATTTTGTGAACCAAAATTTGATGAAACTAACAAAAATTACATAGAATATTAGAATTTGATCGGAGCGATTGGATGTAATCATGCATTGGATTTTAACACGAGAAAGAGAAAGGAAGCGAAGAATGAATTTGAGAAAGATTTCTTGTAAATTACATGAACAACTCCGTGTTTGGTAAAACGATGAAAAACATAAGAAAGAGTTGATGTACGTCTAGGTAAAAATGAAGAGGCAAGCTCAAAAATTAATAAATAAACCAATTTTTGAATGTTTAAAATATTCTCAGAAAATTTAATAGCTGGTCATATGAAAAAAAAACTTAACTGAGATTTGATAAACTTATTTATGTAGGAATGTCTATTTTAGAGTTAAGTAAAAAATACTTACTGTAGTAAACTTTATATAAATCATCATAAAAAAATAAATATAAATGAAAAAGGCAAATTATTGTTTACAGATACGATTCATTATATACTATTATATACAAACGAATGATACATATAAAGATATTAAAAAAGAATATAAAACTGGTTCGATACATCTGATTATCCAAAAAAGGAAATTAAATTAATATCAGAAAAAAAATAAAAAGCCTATAAGGTAAAATGAAAGATGAAACAGCTGGAAAACTGATAAAGGAATTTGCAGGGACTAAGAAAATAAGAAATTAAAAAAGCTAAAGGGAAAAATGTTAAGCTTTTATTAAATTTTTTTTTTTTTTTCAGGAACACCTGAATTGTTTTTTAAAAAAAACCAAAAAAAACAATTGTTGATACTAGAAAAAAGTATTATAATGAAGAAACTCAATATAGGAAACTAAATTTAATACGAAGTAAAAAAGCATGAAGTGTTTACAACACAAGTAATCTTAAAATATCCTTATCGAGAAATGCATTGATAAACGTTATATAATTAGAAAAACAAATATAAAACACATCCAGCTTTAGGACATCTATAGAATAAGTTAGTTCGGCGCAACAAAAATTTTTATTGTTAGTTTGTAAGTTAGGTTTAAGAAAAAAACAAAAAATCTAAAAATTATTGATGTTAGTTACAAATTTACGAAAAAACAAAAAAAATCTTTAAAAATATTGGCATATTAGTTGTAAGTTAGGTTTAAGAAAAAAACAAAAATCTAAAAAAATATTGCATATTAGTTGTAAGTTAAGTTATTAAGAAAAAAACAAAAAATCTAAAAAAATATTGCAATAATAGTTGTAAGTTAGGTTTAAAGAAAATAAACAAAAAATCTAAAAATGTGGCATGTTAGTTGATTAGAGTTAGGAAAAAAATAAAAATTCATGTTAGTTGCCTAAATTAAAGTTAAGGAAAACATACACACGTTATTTTTATCATTTGTTCTCTATAATAAATAATGGAAAACATTTCTATCCATTGGAAAGATGAGACGAGCAAAAATAATCAAGAACATCATTTCTAATTACCATCTCCTAATTGTAGAATTCTAATTATTGGTGGTCTGGGGAAATGCAGGGGGTGGGTAAAAACGAATTTACTACTAAGAATGTTATTTATGGATAAGTGGTAGATTCTAATATTTTATTTGTTTTTGGAAAGTTTCTTTACACCAACCAGTCAGAATATAAATTAATAAAATCAGGATTTGATAAAGGATATAATAAAAGCGAAGTTCTTGAATTATTGGAGAAGGGAGGAGTTGATATCGATTCATTTATTAAAAATCTACATAGAAAGAATAAAAAATCGAATTATAAGGTAGAATATTATGAAGATTTTCCCAACATTTTAGACCCGAAAGAAGTTAATACTAAGAAGAAAAATTTATATAGGGTATTTGATGAATATAATGAATGGATCAAATTCAAAAGCTTAAGCTGAAGATTCCTTTATACGAGAGGAAGACATCAATAATACAAGCTCTATTTTATATTAAGTCCAAAATATTTATTTATACTTTCCTGCCCGTCAAAACAATACGATCCAATGCTAATGTGTTTATTTTTTTCATTGCCATTAAAAGATTTAGTTAATATTTTTAATGATTTTCATTGACATATTTTTATGACGTGGGGGAAGAATTTCGTAATTATTGTTGCTTGGAAAGAACAATTTGGTTACATCGTTATAAATAAAAGAAAATCACCAGGAGAGGGGATGACATTAAGCTAATTTTAACTCTACTTTTATACTTAAAAAAAGTGTTTTTTTTCATCTTAAATAAATGTATATTTTACAATACAAACTCGAAAATGTGTCATAAAGAAAATTTTCATTGAGGAAAAATTCAAATTATCTTACCCTTGAAAAATAAAAAATATTTAATGAATTGAAATTGTTTTTAAATACGAAAACTGGTTCAGGATTTTGTTAATTTCAACGTTGAAGAAACTTCCTTTACCAGAAATGCATTTAAATTTACCCTAATAATGTTTCCATCGGAAAATATTGAAAACGGATCGTTTAAGAATACAGGAAAATATTCATATTGTTGTCCAGGGTACGAAAGTACAAAAAAGATTAAAAAGAAGGAATTTTCGGATGTTAACAGTTTAGATGAGGCCTGTAAACAAAATGATGTAATTTTATAAACATATAAAAATACGAAAGAGAGGAAATTCGGCAGAATGATTTTAGAGCACAAACAAAGCGACGTGAAAGTGGCCGTTAGATCCATGAACCAAAGTTAAGTTAGAAAAAGGAACGCGAATTAGTCACAGGACTTTATGGGAATGAAAATCAGATTTAAGAACTTGGGTTTTGTCATCAAAAACACGGGGGGGCGGGGAGTAAAAAAAAAAAAGTTTTTTTTCGTAGGACCCCCAGAAGAAAACATTTAAAGAGCTCTGAAAAATCGCGAGCTCTGAAAAATTGAGAGAATATATTTTAAAATCCTAAAAACCAGATACATAAGGAATCAAACGACTTAGTACGAAAAAAGTGGATGATCTTCTAAGATTAGTTAAAGAATGGGTTAAGTCGAGTCAAATGTTTACACATTGCATTAAACCGATGAGATATAAATTTTCAACGAGAAGAGTGATGGTCTCCAGTGTTGATAATCAATGGCAAGCTGATTTAGTAGATATATTTCATTATATATCAGAATAAAAATATTAAATACATATTAACAGTTAGGATATATTCAAAGTAAATACCGATTTGGCTGACTCCTATTAAAAAAGAAAACTGGGGAAATTGATATAGCAAAGGCATTTCAAAATATTATGTTAAGTGTGAAAAGAATTCATCATAGAAAAATACATACGGATAAAGGACTCGATCATAAAAGAAAACCAACTCAAGAGCTAATTTGAGAAAACAATAGATACATTGGTTCGCCTACAGAGGAATAAACGAAAAGCTCAAGTAGTAAAAGATTTAACAGAACTTTAAAAATCTAAAATGTGGAAATATTACAGAAAACAAAGCAAAGAAATGGATTGATATTCTCTTTTTTTAATTTTTAGTTTAAAAAAAATTATTAATTTTCAAGGTTCTGCATAGAAGTTATTTAAAAATGGATCCTCTGAACAAGGATCTCTGAGCGAAGTGAATAGTTAAAGTTGTGTATGAAAAATTTATTTCCTCCTACTAAGTCTAAAACTAGGAAACAAAAATTTTAAACCTTGAGTGCATTTTAGAGTAAAGGATCATCAGAAAAAATGAAGGAATTTTAGAAAAGGTTACCTTCCAAACTTTACAGAAGAAATATTTTATTATATCTGAAGTATTAAAAACAAATCCTATAACTTACAAAATAAGAGACATGAGTGATGAAGAGAATCCCATATCATGCGAGCAGATCATTTATGAACAAGAAAGGGTGAAATATGAAAGTGAATTATACGAGGTCGAAAGACATGAGGGAAAAAAGAAAAAAGTAAGAAAATATTCAGCTTAAATGGAAAGGATTACAATACAACATTTTGGATAAATGAAAAAGACTTAGCGGAAAAATTATAGAACCGTGAAACAGGCAAACAAGCCCCTAAAAACAATCAAACAGGAAAACAGACTGACATCAAAACCGTTTCGCGGTGGGCCGTTTTACATTAGAAAATCTGTTAATTTAAAAGCCGATTTAACTGCTTCTCGGTTGATGTTGAAGCTGTTTCCTGGTTCTGTTTTATCTCTATAAATAAATGGCCAGTAATACTTAATATTAAAAGGAAAAACCTGGATTTCAGTAAATATTAGAAATAAACTTCAGAAAAGATATTTTTTTAAATGGAAGAAATTATGTTCAAAAGAATCTATCAAGAAAATATTTTTAAAACTACTACAACACATTATTTGGAACCAATTTAAGATATGCTACGCAATCAAAAAGAAAATACTTCAAAACTTACACAACAACTGACCAGCTCTTATTGTCACCTCAAAAGGGGGTCCTTTAGCTATTTGAAGATGTTGTACCAGCAATCACCTAGTACTCCTGGATATGCATTTTACGGAAAAATAATCCAGGAAAATATCTTGAAAAGAATATTTTTCTTATCGTAAAATATGACAACGCATCGGTATTTAAAGCGATTGAAAAAAGTATGTAAGATGGTTAAATTTAGGCTTAATAAAAATAGTTTAAAATTGTTAGGTAATTTAATCTAAATCATTGGTGCGCTGATCCAATATATAGGGTACTGAAGGAGTTTATGGGAAACTTTAACCTTGCAAAAAAACCCTGGAGAATTTCTAAAAAATGATTATGTATTAATTATAAGAAATAATGCTTTCAAACTAAGGCGTTTTTAAAGGATGGTGGAACTAGTGTTAAAGCGAATAGGGGAAATAAATATAAGATCTTTATTAAACTAATATTTGATGAATGAACAGGAATATACAATAAAAGAAAAAGAGCATCAATTAAAAATAAAGGTTTCAGAACCACCAAGAGCAAGAAAAAACAGTATTGGAGACACTCCTCGAAGAACTAGTGTAGGAGATGTACCTGATATTTCTCAGACCCGGGATTAAATTTTTACCTTCAAATCCTGATGAGCTTGTTATTAGGACATAGATATTATTTTCAGAAATTAATCGGGTAATACTAACGTTTTTAATGAGGTACAAGCTATTAATAATGACTGTTAAGATTAGGTATACTTGATAAAGCTTTAATAGAACAAAGTATTTTTTTCTACAATATAACAAACAAAAGGTTTTGTGAAATTAGTAAATACATTCTGATTTTCAAATAATAATTTTTTTACCCTCTTTAAAAATTAGAAAAGGGGTAAAACACACTGGAATAAGCGTTATTTAAAAATATAAATACGTATAATTCAGTTCCAAATATTGACTTAATAATAATAATAAATTTCATTATGAATAGAAAAGGTTAAAAATTTTCTAAAATATTATTTCCAACAGCGAGCTTATGAAATAAATCTACAAAAAACAAATTACATATTCAAAGTGAAAAATCTTGTTAAAAATAAGCATTTAGAAGCATTCAGTATTTATTGAAGCAAACCAAATAACTATGAAATGTATTATTCATGTTAGGAGGAAGGCTAATTTTATTATAATATGTTTAATGAATCAAGTTCATTGAGAATGTTTAGGATTTAGTAGGGATGCTATTGAAGGCATTGGGAAAAACATGGAAAGTGAAAAACATTGGTGAATATTACCAAGTAAAATTCATATCTTAGGTTAATTGCGATATTATAGTGAGGTTCCTTATCTTAATGGGGTCATTTCAAAACCAATTTGAAATAGTCTGTCCCCCGATAGTCTCCGCCCGGTTGAAAATAAATTGAGAGACCTTAATACAGTAGTATATCTACCGATAACAATTCTAACTGTAAATTTATATTCGGTTACCTGATCAATATCATTAAACTATAAATCTTCGAGGGAGAAAGAAATAAACATTTGAATTACATTTAAATCAAACCGTAAACTTTTTTTTTCTCTATAATAAAAGGAGTATAATTTAAATTCGAAGGAATCATCATTAAAATGATGATAAATTTAAAGATTTGGAATATCAAGAATATGAACCTTTTACATACAAGAGTTGATTTAAATACACCTGTTGATATAAGAATATTCAGTTCAAAAACTCAGGATTGAATTTTTACCTAACCCCCCTAGAAAGAAGTTAATTTTATATCGAAGGAATCTTATAAAAAAGAAAGAATCGAGGATCGACATTTTAAAAAGATCCAACCTGGAACTGGCAAACTGGAGCAGGAAAAGAAGTATATATAAACTTTTACATAAATACGGAAATCATGTATTTATTTTCAAGAGTGAATATCAACTTGGTGCGAAATTAAAAGTATGAAAGAAATCATCTAATCCTGACAAAGCATCAACTATGAAAGGGACTTTTAACAATATCCTCTTCAATTATTTAAAAGCGTAATAATTTTATTGTGGTCTAACCTGAATAATGTACGATTAAGAAGGATGGTCCAAAAAACTTAAATAATTTTGGATATATAGAGAGACACAAATACGTATTTAAGACTCATCGCGACGAATTTTAGCTGTACTGTGTAGATTCCGTTAAAGTCATATATTTGGAAATTTTGCGAAATGTATGATAAAATAATTTTATGGCATAAACATCAGCCTTACATAGGAAGAAAAAGATTGATAAAACTGTTAATATTAAAATCGTCAGATACAAACGATGATGGTATTTATAAAGTTCCTGATGGTAAAATTATTTTATCGAGAATAGTATGGGGAATCCCACACGTAACACTTACAGATTGAATAATTCATAAAAATGTATAAAGGATATTCAAATAAAGGTTACTTAAATTATGAATTTTTTTGAATTAGGACAGTTGTGAAATTTATAGAAGTAAATCCAAGGACAACAGCCAATCGATTGCGAGAATTACAATGTTTATACAGCGGATCGTTGAGAAGAAAAAAAACTTCGAATTTTAATTATAGCCACTTTTCAAAGAAACACAATGGCTGAAATCAAATTATGAATAGAAAAGCAATAATTCTTATATTCTAATATGAACTAACGGCTTTTGGTTCAGTTAATAGCAAAAAAGATATCCAGAAATGATCTTTACGAAACTTGATGTGGAATGAGATATTATTATGCCCAACTGCTTATAAAATGGAGGGGCCTATCAGCAATTTATTCTAATCATATTCTTAATAAAGAAAACTGTTCTTATATAAGTAAATAAAATATCAAAATTTGCTATCCCATTTGCTTAGTATTTGATGTAGGTAGGACAGATCTGAAGATAATAAAAAAAATTCAGTTACAGATATATTAAAATAAGCAGCAACTTTTAAGGGAAAATTCTATATCAAACCTACAAAGCTTATGCATGAGTATTATCAGATCGACTGTTGTCAAAACCTACAAATTCTGATGGAAATAAAAATGAATATCGTTTTTAATTTTTTTTTTCTCTTAAAAATAAATGAGGTATTATTGCATTCATTGTAGAAAAATAACAAAATACTGAAAATGTTCAAAATGTTATGACAAATAAAAGTAGTATGTTTAGGTTAGAGGTACATTCTCAGAATGTGGAAGAGTAAAAACTCAATTTACCTACTAATAAAATATAAAAAATCATAAAAATATAAATTAAATAAAAATACGATTAAATTTTATCCGAGATGGGGTGTAGCCAGCCTCCCACCCCATAAACCATAATTATAATAATTATACGAAGGGGGGGTAGAGCTGCTCCACCCTCTGATAAATAATTACATATTCCAAAGAGGGGCGGTGAAACACCGCCCGTATTCAACCATAATTTATAATAATTATCCGAAGGTGGGGTAGAGCTGCTCCACCCTCTGATAAATAATTAACATATCTCCAATAGGGGCGTGAAACCACCGCTCCTATTGATAAATATTTTAACAAAAAGATTAAATTAAAAATACAAGAAAATTAAAGATAATGAAATAAAATTTTTAAAAAATAAAAAAAGGAAAAAATTATATATAATATTTTATATAATAATAATGTTTTTTTATCTTTCTTAAATAATGGCGGCCACAAACGAATGAAAGCTATATGCTTACACCGATCAGGTAAAGAAGAGGTTAAACAAAGCAGTAAATAAAAAATCTTCTATATCATTAAGAATCAATCCAAAGGATAAAGGAAACATATCTCTTCTCCTAACTCCAACTCAAAAAAGTTAAATTTTTAAAGTTATAAATTTTTAATTTAAAATTAAGCATATTATCACAAGTAACAGCCTTGACAAAACACGGAAGGATTTTTAATAAACACGTATCCCAACATATTAGCAGGCTGCAAGTGGAAATCGGTTGCTTCTGTTTAAGGTGTATTTTTTATGAAGATCTAATAAATTGAATATTAATTTAAATATAGGGACAAATCAACATTGGCAGAATCGTAAATGTAATGAAATCGTATTGCAATATTGATCAATACACCTATATAAATATAGGTGTATTCTTACGAAAATAAATAAATTAAATGTATGAATTGGTCAAAATCAAAAATTTCAAAATATGGTAAATCGAAAAAAAAAAAAAAATTTAATTCAATACACATATGTAAACATGTGTGTATTGTGGTTGCAAAAATAATTCCTATATAAATTATTTCGATACAAGAATTTCCAAAAAAAATCAATAAAGTCAATGCAAGTAAGATACGTAAATGTAGTATTAATGATCCAAAAGGATGGGGAATTCTTAAAATTTGGATTCAATTAATAGTTTCAGGAAACTCATTGGACATGCTTTGCGTTTAGGGAAATTGTAAAAACTTATGCTATTATTTCGCTTCATTCGGTGTTGATCAACCTCCGCACTTGAATTTGAAAATTTAATATTTATTACAATGCGAATGGTGGCTATTCTAACGTGATCAAATACAAAAATTGAATTAAGTTATTTGCGGTCGTTTGTGTTTAATCATTCTTTCCAGCGTTCCCGATTAGTTTTAAGATAAAATTTTCACTCAATTCTTACAAGAACTTTTTTTCTCTAAAATAATGAAGTGGTAACAACTTTGGTGAAGGAACCTCTTAACAAGAAAGTGGACTGCCAGGAACCACAAGGACTCGAAGGACCTCCGAGGAACCTCCAGGACCTGTCAGGGAATTGCGATATAAATTATTTAGATGAGGAAGGAATTTTGATATCGGAAAATAAAAGGCTGGCAAATGCGGCTAATCCTCCTTCGCTTTCATCGTTTACTAAAACAAAAATTTTTTTCTTTGTTTATACAGAAATAATTTAGTAAAGAAACAAGAAGTAAGGTTGATAAAATCTAAAAACAGACGGGAAATATGAATAAAAATCAATAACTGAATTACAATCTGAAGGTGATCATATTAAAATTCATGACATTTGGAAAGAAATAAAATCTCAACTCTTTGACATGCCAATAATAACGTTCTTGTATAAAAGATTGGTTTGAAAAACGCAGTAAAAACGATTTAATAAAACAGATTCAATTCCTTAGTGAAAATATAAATAATTTTAAAAAGAAACATAGATGCTTACGACACTATGAAAAAAAAGGCCAAATCCAAAAATTAGAAATGAAAATTGTCCATTCGTATTAGGAATGAAAGGACCATCTTCGAAGAAAACTGGTTTTGTTATGCCATATGAAGGATCTTATAGATACAATTACATTAGTATCTCCTAGAGGAGATTCTTAGTATATTTTTAGTGGAAGGTTATTTTTGTCAATGGAGATGAATTTAAAAATTAGATATATATAACTAGTGGGTTGATACAGATTTATTATTAGAATTCATAGAATAAAAAACATTCAATCTTAATGGAAGGAGATATCATAAATTTCCAAGCTGCAAGTGATACAACCAATGAAAAATCTAAGCATATACTATTCAAGTTTTCTTAAAATTAACGATTTAGAAATCCGAATGACCTTTCCAAAAAATATATATATATAGATGAATCTATTGAGAATAAGAAAAATACATTAAATGATATATTTGAAAAATATAGAAAAATTTAGAGGGATGCCTATGGGAGAGATGGAGAAAGAAAATGAGAAAAAAAAAAAAAAAGGAAAAGGGAAAAAAAGAAAGATCGAAAAATTTGCTAAAAGAAAAATGGATAACTAAATTATTAAATTATGATGAATATAATGTTGAGGGATATTTAAAGAATGGATATAAACTATAAAATAAAAATAATAAAAGATTATGTAGGGGGCCCCCCCCACCCCCCCCAACTTTTTTTTAAAATAATATTGTGAAACTATAAAACTAAAAAAAAACTTTTTTCTCTTATAATAAATATTATTTTTAAACAAAATCAGAGCTAAATAAAAATTTTGAAACTATTTAATAGGTGTTGAGCAAACTACCAAACTATCTGATTAAATAAAGATGTGATTTATAAAAAGTATTTGAACTTAGAAAAATAAATACCAAATATAGTGTTCTCGCAATGTTTGCAATTTCCTACCGTGGGGAGAGGGATCAAGTAAGTAATTGTTATTTCTTCCAAGAAGATCTGTGAATGCTATTAAAACCATGATCATTTCCCTTTGTTCCATTAATGGATAAAAATGTAATTGTAGGTGTTGGGAGATGAAAAATAAATACAAATTAAATAAAGTTTTTTCTACAATTAAGCCAAATCAATAAATAATAAACTTATTTATATCAAAAAATAAATTCTCCAAAGTCATATCTGCTATGGGAAAAATATCCGAATTCTTAAAAATATTAAGGTTTACAAGTAATGATATCGAAAAGAATTAAAAAGATCTTTTCTATAAACAAATTAATAACTAGTTATAGTTATTCAAAGAAGGAAAAAATAAAGCTTAGCCTGCCTATATTTCGATTAAAAGAAAAGAATAATATGATGGACTATTCAGCATGGATTGAATTGTTTAAAAATGTTCAATTTTCTTTTGATATTCACATTATTATTTTACTTTAAATTTTTATGATTGCGAATTAATTAAACTTTATATGAAAACAAATAAAATGAATTTACGTTACTATTAAGTGATTTGAATGTTTGTAGAAATGGAGCAGAAGAGAAGCAACAAAACCCTTGTTTTATTCATGCATGTCTTTGCTTAGCAAATATTTGCCAGTCACTGATTAAAAATTCTTCATTAGAGGAAAATTTTTGAGAAATTTGAAAACATTTAAAAAAAACTTTGATCGGTTACATATCCTTGGTAATATATTTCCTGAAAATCTACAGAAAAGAAAAAATTACTCATTTGAATTGTTTGTAAAAATGTTCCCAATATTCGTTTGCATAAATCATAAGGCATGGTACGATTTGCATCTTATCCATTTCATTTGTATTCATTTTTAATGTAGTTTTTTTTAGTTAGAAACTTCTGGAAAATCAGAGTTATATTACATTTAACACACATAATGTGTAATTTATAAATATATTGTGTTGAATAAAAATTTGAATTTTTTTCTTTTGAAAGTTCTTCAATTGCATTGACCAGTGGCTCGTACATCATTACCGTTGAGACGAAATCGTTTACATAATGCTTATCCTAAATATTAAATGAATATTTGTTTTTTATATTTCAAAACTTGCTAAGCATTTAAAAAAAAGTTAAATATTTGTTATTGTTGTGTATAATTGCGAATGGATACCGAAGCACTTCATAAATGGAAGGTGAATGATAAATGAATGTGATAAGTTGAACAGTCAAATTCTTAGTTAGGAATTTTGTCATTAAGATTCTACAAAGTTCCTACAAAAAAAATTATTTAGATTGTTTTCAAAAATCCCTGAACGATTATCTGTGAGTGGAACTGTTACAGATGGAAAAGGTAATGGAATGCTGTCCGAAAATAAACAACGGTCTCCAACAAACCTGAATAATTTTTCCACGATTTTTTTATTGTCTTCCAAATTCGAATATTGGATTAATTTAATATTGTTTACTACAATTAAATCTGAATTTTTTTTTTTTTCTTTTACCAAGCCCACTTTTAAAAATATCTTCTAAGTAATTAATAAACTGCTAAAACGAATGTCTTAACAATCATATTGAAAACTGTTTTTATTCATAGATTGAATGACATTCTGTCAATATTTTAAGCGCTCATAGCTAAAAATATTTTTGAAATAATTACAATTATGCATTACTATTTCTGTTCTATGTTTAGCATATTTTAGTGAAAATTTTTAGTGAATATATCAGTATCCACTAACTTTCTCATTTTTATTCGGGGAAATATATTTTTGCACCAGTAGTGCAAAGTAATGTTATCATCCTTATTATATTTTTGCACTAGTAATGCAAACCAACAATACAGTTCTTTCTTAAAAAGGAACGATGGTACCAGGATTCAAACTACCCAGTATAGCATGGGAAGTCGTTACTCAACTCACTCGGCTAGAGACACATTAAAGATAAAAATTTGGAAGTTCTACTGCTTTTAAAATGTTATATTCTTTAATTTTCTTGAGAAAAAGATCCTATCTTAGATTAGAACTCAAGACCTCCGAAAGCGTAGTCTAGTGCTCAAACCACTCGGTTACGAAGCAATCAAGATAAGATATATTTCATAGTAGTTATATTTGTATAGCTTTATATATATTCTCTTTTATTAATTTATAGAACATTTTAGAATGCTTCATCATTTCATTGCATAAGACAATTAAGGACTTCAATCAGTTTGGCACAATGACCTCTCAGGAAGGAGATGGTGGATATATTCAGCTGATAGATAGCCGATGACTTTTATTCTAAAAATAATAAAGTATATAGAGATTCATTAAATAAACTTGATGAAAAAGATTTAAAGAAAATGTTTACTTTAAATCAAAAACTTAAACCAATATTTGAAAGGGGAATTAAACAAAACGACAAAGAAAAACAAAATAAACAAAAAACTAAAATCGAGGGAGCACTTATTGAACTTAAATACAAAAAGGATACATGCTATTTTGAAGATAATCTTAAAAACATTTTTGATGTTCATGAAAAAATAAAAATGGGACAAATTTGCTTTGATGATAAAGATATAAATACAATTCATGATAACCTGACAGAAGTTGAAAATAATATGCAAAGTATTCCTTTATATCCGAGATTTGTAAAGGCGATACAAGACTTGCAACACAAATTTAAACTAGAACAAAGACAAGTATATTATTATATAAATTTCTATATATTAATAAATGAATATAATTTTTTAATA
This sequence comes from Trachelipus rathkii, assembly GCA_015478945.1. NCBI lineage: Eukaryota > Metazoa > Arthropoda > Malacostraca > Isopoda > Trachelipodidae > Trachelipus > Trachelipus rathkii. The sequence continues at coordinate 189,735 of JABUQX010004328.1, read as the reverse complement.
AAGTAAACCTGTCGTTTTCTCTCATGACCAAGAATATGAAAAAATAAAAGAAATAATTGAAAAAGATCAAGAATTAAAACAAATTTGTAAAAGAAAACTCGACTTGAATTCATCTCTCAGTAATATCGAAAGAAGTTTAAGCACAGTCTCAGTTTCAAATAAAGATGGAAAATAAAAATATATAATCAACGTTATACATTTGAAAAGTTACATACAAAATAAACTCAATTAATTGTCGCTATATATATTATAAAAAGTATAAAATGAGGCGTTTTAAACTTCTAATTTTTCTGTTTATAAGAAAATATTGGATCATAGTACGGAAAATCCAAAAAGTGCTATTTTATAAAGTGATATAAGATAAACTTTCGAAAGATTTAGCAAATTGCCATTCATTAAAGGCAGTGGTAGCCGTGCGCGACTTTTCCCCTCTCAGACAGGCCACATTCCTATGAGTTTTAATATTTGAACCTGTGAACATGAATTTTTTAAAAAAAAGTTACTCTAAAAATTTTATTTTCTTTTTTCATTGTATTGAAATTTAAAGAGAAGCCACTCGGAAAATATAATATTTGGTAGTAACTAGAGGAGAATGAAGTTAGCGACAACGAAATGGGCGGAGGAGATAGTCTTCCAGGATATCTCCGAGGTAAATGAGTGGGGTGGGGTGGTAGCTCCTTCGAGTGAAATGAGGAGGTAGGCTTCGTAACAAAATTAAATATACTACATTACTATATATTATTTAATATATATATATAATATATATATATATATAATATATATTATATATATTATATATATATTATATATATATATATATATAAATATTATATATATATATATATAATATATATATATATATATATATATATATATATATATATATAATATATATATTATATATATAAATGTATATATATATATATATATATATATCCAATATATATATATTATATATACCACTATATATATAATATATATATATATTATATATATATAGGGTTTTGTTTTTTTTTTGTGTTACTGTATAATAGTGAGACTATGATCTGGGTAGAACGGATATAGATCTAAAGTTACAAAGTGGTTCAATGGACAATCTTAGGAGCGTTTTATGTGTGTGAAAAGAATTGATAAATGAGGAAATGATCGCTATCAGAGAGTGTCTTGTGGGTGGGAAGAAAGGGTAAGATGAGAGAATCAAATGAATACGGTCTAGATGTTAGTTGGCCAATTGGTCGGGAAAGACTGGAGATAGTTGGGTTAGTTTAAGCGGACTGTATATGTTGAGTATGCCCCTGGACAAGTCGAGGGAAACTCGGCAGTGTAGGTGCTGCTGAAGACGAGGCAAAAAAAAGTGGAAAACAATTAAAGTCATGCAAAGGGATTTCTAACTGAAAGGACCGAGAGAAATTCTGAAGTTTTAGCAGACAGCTGAAGCAAAGATCTTTTGCAACATAATAGGAGTGAAAAATGGCGGTAAACGAGATTGTTTTTTGAGAGAGTCCAGATTATGGTTGTGTGGCCCATCTCTGTTGGGATTACCGGTCTATTAAACTCTAAAATTAGGTCGAGATGACACAACATAGTGCAGAAGGTACGCTCGAATTCGTCAGTTCACGTCGCAAGTCTTTTCTATAGGGGAACTTGTGATTATATTTCCTACTGCCGACGCAATAGTTTCTCACTCTAAAAATATTAATTAGTCTATTAAATTGTGTGCCTTGGTATGTATAAGGTGTTATCTATATGCTTTATTCAACGCTTGCAGCTCACAATTGTTATATCTATATTTTATCAAACATTTTGTTATTAATATAAAAAAATAAAAACTATATCTTCTCTGTTTTTCCAGCTAGTCCCTTCGAACACATGAACCTAAAGCACTTCTTTACCCCCAGTCAATTGGGGTGAGAGAAGGTGGCCCGGGGTAGAATGATAATGATATTATATATATATATAATATATATATATATAGATATATTATAATATATAGTGTACGTGTATATATATATTAATCGAATGCTTATATATATATATATATATATATATATATATATATAGTATACATATTATTACGTATATATTAATATATTGTAATTATTAATATATCTATATGATTTATATTATAATAATATAATTATTAAATATATATCATAGATATAATGTTTAAAGTAAATAATTATCTATTCTAGTAGAATAATAAGAAATATTATATCAGGTATAAGTCTTGATACT
>JABUQX010004328.1:112500-182500 GCA_015478945.1 Trachelipus rathkii | reverse complement strand
CACATTCTCCTTAGTCCCACTAGCTTTTCAGAAAACATAGATAAAAAAGCTATTTCATATGGCTTGTTAGTATTCATCTATAGTTTATATTTCTTAGTGCTGAGTATTTGGACTTTTTATGTGGTAATATGAATATTATTTTATATCTTTACCTTAGTATTTTTCATAAGTATTTAAATCATATATCTATAAGTATCGTTTTTGCTCGATCTGAAAAAGAATTGTTACAATGCCTATCCTATTTAATATTTCTTTCTGCTTTTCTTCAATAAACTTAGTATTTATATTCATTTTTATGAATTATTTATCTAGTTAGAATTAATGTGAGAAAACTACTTAATATAGCAAGATTTTGTTATAAATTTACTGTAGAATAGCTCTGCAGTATCTAATAAAGTATTCCAGTCAGAGGTAATATGCAAGTAAAGATAATAAGATCAGTTTATTGACTATAGGCTTTTTCAGTTCGCATCGTCACTATGTAGAGGTAATTATGAAAAAATTGATCACATGAGTAAAAAAAAATAATTCTAAATAAGTCTTAAAATAAGAAAGTGTTATGAAACTAAAGAAAATTAAAAACTTAGATGTTAAGAATTAAGCGGTTTTGAGAACTTACTTCTATGTTTTCTGAAAGAGCTAGTGGTACTAAGGAGAATGTGTGAATCATGTGGTATACCAATTCACTGTAATAAAGGTGGCCTAGTAATTGCCTTATTAGTACTACTATACAGTTTGATGGTATATATACTCATCATAATACTCTCAATAAACTCCGTGGTCTCACAACATTATGATACTAGGCCTCTTAGTATTAAGATCTTTGTGAACATCTACTCCTCCCATATATATTACTGAAAAAACCCAAATACATGGAAACATCTCCTTAACCCTATCTTGAATTATATTCTAATTTTGACATTTACACATCGTAGCAGTGGAAATTATTCATGTATGAATTGAAGGCGGTAGTATCTTGAATCTCTAACTTAATAAAAAAAGCAAAAAAGCCAATTAACTCAACATCAAGGATATAAATGAAATGGAATGATATTATGTTATTGATATACATTATTTTATAGATTGGTACTAAGATATAGAATCCTCTTTATGATAATATAATTTATTATTAAATTTAAGGTGAATTTCATAGGAAGTAGTAGTTAATAAAACTTTAATTTGTATACTTTACATTTATATTTTAAATATAAAATATTTATATTTTTTGTAATTTCATTTTCTGTTAAATATTATAGTTCTTGAACTCGTCTCCTCTCGTGTAATGCTCATGAAGTGGCCAGTACCTGAAAATATTAATGATTTAATAATAGTTATCAGATAAGCTCAGTGTGTTATCATATTTTATTCTCGAATAGTCCTTAAAAAATTTTCTGAAAATAAATCGGATAAAACAAGAAAATTGTTTAATAAAAGTAGGATATATAAAGAATATCTCAGCATAAATTAGAAGTCTAGATATATAATATATTCATTATATATTAAATTAATTAATAATAATATATATAATATAAATAATAATAATAAATAATAAATAATAATATATAATAATATAATAATAATAATAGTAATATATAAATAATATAAATAATAATAATTATATAATATCATATATAATTATAATAATATATAATTAATAATTAAATAATAATTATACTAATGAATAATATAATATATAAATAATAATAATAATAATAATTAATAATAATAATATAATATATAATTAATAATATAATTATAATAATAATAATTAAATAAAATAGATAATAATTAAATTAATTAAAATTAATACATAATTAAATTTTGTGATTATTTAATATATAATATTTATAAACAAAATATATTCAGAATAATTAGCCGTTCCCTACAAAGTAATTTCATTTTCTGTACTTGGTGAAGGATGCTTGCGTGGAGTTCGGTGAGGTGGCGAAATATATGCAACAATATACAAGTCTTCGACAAAGCTCTTAAGTCCTGAAGGAATGATCGTCGACAGGAACAGTTTCTTCTTAGCTTTAAAGGGAAAAGAATCCACGATGTGGTGTCGGACTTGAGAGGATAGGGTACCGACTCTAGTAATTGACTTTTAGAACACTCGTGGCTGTATGCCTCCATTAGTAGTTTTTTCTACTTATGGACACCCTTTCTTAGAGAAGAGGACATGATTTTCTTCTTAAATTAGAGATTTATATGATATAAGGTATTTTTCATGTTTGTGGTGTGTGCCTGTTTTTATGGAATAGCTTTGTTGTGATCACATGTGTGAGCAGGGTGCTTTGTATGTTAGAATTTTTTAAAGTTTTTGGGCTATACATCGCTCTTGTGAATAATTCAGTGAATAATAATATAGTATAATCTAATATATAACTTCGAATAATAATATTAATAATGAAATGATGAAAAATGATAATAATGAGATAATAATAATAATTAATAATGGTAATAATAATAATTTTAATAATAATAATAAAATAATGAATTGTAATATAAATAATAATAATAATATAATAATAATAGAGTGAATGAGATCGATAAATAAGTCAATAATAATAATAATAATAGTAAAGAATAATAATGAGATAATGATTCATTTCACCTAAAATTAGATAATCTTATAAGCTTCTATTAAATGTGTAAGAAATATTTTGCGTTTCAGAATAGAATAGTGAGTCAATGAATAATACTATAATAATAAACAATATAGTGATAATAATAATAATCTGCAAGAAAGCATTTACATAATAATAATAATCAGATAAAAGTTCAATTTGAATAATGTATCGCCTACTGGAAAACGTGTATTTTATACATTCTCTCTAATAAATCTACTAATATTCAAATAATAATATAATAATAATATAATTAATAATAATAATAATGCATAATAATAAATAATAATAATAATATCCCTATAACATTAATATTAATTTATAATTTGTCTGAGGATCTCCCAGATTAATAACTTAATAAGTACATGAAATAATCCATAATAAATGGGAAGCAGAATATATATACTATATATATATCAATAAATAAAATAATAATAATTAATAAATATAATACTTATAATAATATATAATACGCTAAATTAATTACAAATAATTAATAATCATAATATAACATTTTATTAATATCATAATAATAATAATAATAATAATAATATAATTACATACTATATAATAATAATAATAATATACTCTTAATAATAAATTAAATTTAATAATAATAATAATAATAGTTATATAATTATAATAAGGTATATAGAAATATATAATAATAATTAACAATAGCCATAATAATAATTAATAATTCTTGTATGAATAAATTAATATAATAATAATAAATAACTTAATAATTAATAATAATAATATATAATAATAATAATAATATAATAATAATAATAATAATAATAATACCTATAATAATAATAATATCATATATATATAAAAATACATAATAATAATAATAATAATATTAAATAATAAAACTCAACTCAATTCCATAATTAATTAATAAGTAATAATAATAATAAAAAATATAATAATAATAATCATAATAATAATGATAATAATAATATAATGATAATAATAATTATAATAATAAATAATAATAATAATAATAATAATATAACAATAAATAATAATTAACCATACATGTCTCTGCATGAGATAATATCATATGAATCATAATAATACATAATCACTAAATTTATCAAATATGAATTTCAATAATAATAAGTTGTGATGATCAACTAAATTAAATAATCAATAATATAATAATAATAATCCTCAAATAATAATTAATTATAATATAATAACTAAAATTATAATAATAATATAATAATAATAACAATAACAATAATAATAATTAAAATAATAAAATAGAGTAATAATAATAATAATAAGAATAATTAAAATAATAAGGAATAATAATTAATAATAATAATAATAACTAATAATAATAATAATAATAATATAATAAAATAATAAAATAATAATTATCAATAATAATAATAATATAATAATAATAATAATAATAATAATAATAATAATAATAATAATAATAATAATAATTAATAATAATATCAATCAATACTCAATAATAATTCATAAATAATAATAACATTAAAACTCTAATTAATCGATTAATATAGAATACTCTTAATATGTAATAATATATGATTATATAATAATTTCTAATTAATAATAATACTATATAATATAATGGGCAGTTGTCCTGTGGCACCCCTGAGGTTACAAGGATTCGAGACGATTTAAAGTTATATTTTGAACATATTGTGCTCTATTATTATTAACGTATGATCTCATAGAATCATAAGCAATTCATCTTATATGCCATAACTATGTAATTTTTTGCAATAATATGTCTTGATCTATAGTAGCAAAATTTTACTGAAGTCAAGAAATAGCCCAATCAAGTGAAATTTTATTGGCATAAACATTAAATGTAATAATAATGCTCAAAAAATTGCCTGTTAGTATCTCTTATGTTATGTAAACCCAAATGATAATATTAATATAATAATATTTAATAATTTAATAAGGAATTAATATAATAAGAATGATTATAATAATAATAATATATGCAAAAATCGAGGATAATATAGTGATATCTGATAATAAATAAATTATAATAATATAAGCATTCCATACAAATAATAATAATAATAACAACATAGATAAATAATTTATAAGAATGTTTTGGAATACATGAAATACATCATTAATACTATTTACTAACATAATAAACTAATCTAATCAGCTAATAATAAATAATAATAGACTAGATAAAAATTAATAATGGAATAATAATAATAATAATATATTAATTAATAATAATGATAGATAGGAAAATAGGCTAATAATAATATAACAATTAACCAAATAATTTCTCATAGTAAATTAATAATACATAATCTAAATAATACGAATAATAATTATTCATAATAATTAATATAATAATCCACCATCTCCTACCTCAATATGGTAATAATAATAATAATAACTATATAAATTTTTAAATTATATAAATAATAAATAATAATAAGAAATATAATAATGGAATACCAATTAAATAATACTACTAAGGTCATATTTTACTCAAAATTATCAATTAATAACAATAATAATAAATTATCCAAATTAAATAATCCTAATTATACTAATAAATAATAATATAATTTAGTATAAACTCATAATCATAATAATAATATATAATTATGAATCATAATTAATTAATAATTAGTTAATAATAATTTCAATAGTAATACTACATACTAAACTTCATATTCTTATCTATGTTTTATATAATCAATAAAATAACATAATCAGATCAATTTTAATATCTATAATAATAATAATAATATAATAATAATAATATAATAATGAATATACTAATAACATAATATAATAATAATAATAATAATAATAATAATTATAATATATAATAATAATAATTAATACTAATATAATAATAATATCAATAATAATAATATAATAATAATAATAATACCATATAATAATAAAAAGACCAATCACTTTAATTAATATTAATAATAATAGTAGTTACAGTATCTTACTCATAATAATAATAATACTAATATAATCTATAATATTTGAATAATAATTATAATATTTTCATTATAAAATAATTATAAAAAAATCATATTTAATCTAATAATATAATACTAATAATATAATATCAAGTAATCAATAATAATTAATGCAATAATAATATATAATATATACCATCCATAATATGATCTCTCCAGGCTAAATACGATTAATTTATCTATAAGCATCATTAATTAATTAATATCAGTGAATGAATAATAATAATTAATAATAATAACGAAGAACCATAAAGCTGTAATAGAAATAGTTTAATAAAGATTAATAAGTGAATAATAATAATTGTTGCAAATTGTTGAAGAAAGAATAATAATAATAGAGGAATTTAAAAAAGTATTATTTTTTAGATAATAATAATCTTTCTATTACTACTTGTGAAAATAATAATAATATGAATCATAATAATAATTAGCATTTATCTGATGAAAATGCATAGATAATGAATAAATGAATAATAATAATCTAATAATAATACATATCTCATAATAAATGGTTAATCATCCGATAATAATACATAATTAATAATAATAATAATAATAATAATATTTGATTAAGTAATCGAATATCAGCATTATTTTGAAAGTGGTATGAGTTTTGGATTGCCTTTTTCAAGCTTCCTGTGGAATCAACAATGATTGTGTTTCAACAGAAGAAATTGTTCTTTAAAATTATTTTGAATAAAATAAAAACAATCGATTTTGTATAGTACCAAGCTTTGTTCCGATGAGTACCACTTCGAAGTTTCTCTAGCGAATATATAACACTATTTCAACTATATTATAATACTATTTTTAACTCTCAATTCTCTAAAAGAACTCTCAAAATCCCATTGGGTTCGATGAAGTCGTAATAATGTCTATCTTCGCTAACAAAAATGACATAAATCAAAAATTATAAATTTAAAGTTAGAAAAGATAACTTGACATATGACTTTTATGTCATTTAATAAGATGTTCAAAAAATGGGACATTTCGTTAATTTTTTGTTTATCATTGGTTTATGTTTTCCTTAAGAGCAACGGATTCCCCTAGTGGCCATTTCATAAAATCATTTTGGTCTTTGTTATAGATGAGAAGGCCCTGCTCTTCTATGCTGTTTATAGTCAGCGGGTAGATTTTGTGATGTTTGCAGCACTCTGCTACGAATTTGAATTATCTTGCTCGGGTTTTATATACTTAGTGTTTGTTTGACTTACTACATGTGAGAGGTATTCGTTGTGTATCGATATAAAAGGCCGTATAACATCACTTTCAGAACATTGAAATCGGTACACAACTTTACTACTCCTCCCATCCGTGAAAGCGCTTTCACGAGTTAAGATGAATAGCCTAGGCTCAGTTTCAAGGCTTCCTAATAGTTCTACGCATCTTAATATAGCTTCGTTTCCACTGTCTGTGGTATAGCTTTAAAAAATATGCTCTTTTAAATTATAATTCTTCTAATTTGTGTACTCTCTTCATCTTTTTCTCTGATACACTTGATTTATTTCTCTTAGTTTTATAATATAATACCGAGTGCTCTCTCAGTACAGGTTTTTCGTCTTTCTTCATTGGTATTGGTAAGTAAATTGACTATTAAGTGTTCTTTATAGTGGTTTCGCGCTATAGATATACTGGGGGGAAAGTTATGGTTTATTAGAGATATCATGTGTTAATATCTTTTAAATTTCTGTTATGCAAAGAAGGGTCCAATCAGGCGATATCTTAAATGCTCGAATGCGAGCGAAATACAGACGAACTGGACATCTTATTGGCCTAGCAAAGGTTCGCTAAGACCTTAGTGAGGACCCACCCTTAGCGTGAGCCGCTCAATTCAGTTAAGTATTGCACGCTAAGGTACGGATGACCACAGTGTGACGACAACTCATTGCTCAACCCTCACTTATAGAGCAATCCTAATTTCTGGACCATATCTTAACGAATACAGATTATAATAAGATTTATTCTCTAACAGATGATTTTTCGGCCAAAACTAAACAAACATTAATCTTTCGATGTCTATAATAGCACACTAAAATATCAATCTCCTGGATGTATGAAAGTTCTTTCTCACGTACACTGGTTTCCCTATATCTGAAACTTAATCATTCTAACACCTGGTTAATATTAGATGTAAAAATTCGCTTTTTTTCCAAACTTCTCGCACCATTCATTATACCGCCGCCGATCCATAGAGAAGACATTTCTGTGAGAAGGTTACTTTATATTTGTACCACGAAAACACCTTCTTTTTCCTACGTTTCGCATGTATAAAAACATATATTCAAAAACAGAAATGGTGCGACTACAACTCTCTTCTGAAAAGGCGTATCCTCTGGAAATCTACTCTCTCTCTCGAGGCCAACTTTCGCAGCACTTCTACACTTGTTTTCTTGAGATATATACTAAGAAATACAACAATTTACCTCCAATGAAAACGTGCGCCACACTCTCAAAGGATTCCCTTCGGTGTTTACATTTCGTACGTAGACGCACACCCTTTGCATAATATTAACGATCCAGAACATATTCAAGAGTCCAAATCCAAATTAGAAGATCTCAGTGTTTTAAAATTTACTTTTGAAGAACAAAAAATAACTCCATTAATTTCTTAGATGTTAATATTAAAATCTACACGAGGCTGGAACTCCTGGTTATAGAGCGTCTAGTTAAATCTACAGATTAAAGGAACAGCTTGCAATTTTAGCATCTCCGTTTCACTCCTCTTCTAAATTACAAAATTTGCCTCCATTCATCAAGGACTTTAGTTTCATCGTTAGCATTTAGACTATCGATCTTGCTCTTGGACCCTTTTTTAGGTTATATAGCAACTCTCAAATAGTGAAGTAACAACAGATCTATGACAATATTACACCTATTCCGCATTCCGTCTAGTATACTGTGATATGGGAATTGTTCCTCTGAAAATGTGTCGGAAGGGTTACGGGATATCTCGGAAAGGCTTCTCTGGTACTATACTAAAATTTAAATAGTTTTATTTTATTCACAGTCTAATGTGTGTTTAAAGAATGTTCTTCTGTGTAGAGTGGAAGAAATATTTTCAGGAGCCTTGAAAAAAGCAGAAAAATCATACATTAATAATGAAATTAAGGTAATAATTCATCATAAATAATTTATAATAATAATCTCAATAATAATAATTAATAATAATCTAATATACTCTAATAACTACGTATATATAATAATTTAATATAATAATGAATTATATATAGAATAATAATTTAAAGCGGGTTCTAGATGTTTTTTCTTAGATTACATTGAAAATGTGCAGAAACAACTATACAATATTATATCAATCACCTTAAGAGTTAGGTGTTTCTTAGATAAGTTAAAAATTACTATTGACGCACTTTAATTTATGTGATTAATTCCCTCTCGTAATGTCGTTGCGGAAAAGAAATAGGTCGTTATTAAAATTTTATAGAACGCACCTCGTTGTAAAAAATCATATTATTTTGGTTGTTGAATAAAAACATTCTTCTCTCACGATTTCAAGAACATATAAATAAACCACTCTCAGTAAATAACTGCTTTACAATTCTGTGCAGGGAATGTTCCTGGCACGGAATATACTAGCAAGATAATCGAAGCCGTAGTGTCTATATAAGTCTCGGCAACTCAGTTGCTGGAAAGCGCGATAGTATTAGTGTCTGTTAAAAAAAGTAGATAATGGATTTAGATACAACTAGATTATATTATAGATTGCATTTATAGTGTGTATGTAAGCTATGCATAATGTTGATGACACTACTACATTAGAATTAGTTTGGTAGAAAAGAAAGATTTTTAGGTGTACTAACTTTTTAAATATAAATTGGAGGACTCATTTCATTTGTTTGGTAATAGAGGGTTTTCATGATTCTTACAATGTACTAAAAAAAGATAGTGTTATATAGCGACACAGTTTGAAATCTGATTACTATTTATATCTTCAAAGAATATTGCGTAAGACTCGTAGGTCTGGCATCCGTAGACTAATGTGTAGAATAGTAGGTTTACTTAACATATTGTTCTTACAACATAACTATAACTTTTAATTTACTAATATACATTCATCTAAAATCCGTGTTTAGTGACAAAATTCTTTTTGAATTTTTTTGTAGGCTTTTCAAATATCAGTTTAAGGAATAAAATACTCTCATTTTCTTCAATAAAAATACATTAACTAAACGCTTTATTAAAACACGCCTGGAGTCACTTTTAATTGGGCAATTTCTCTTATGTTAGCTATTTCGTGTCAGGGATTCATGCGATCATTGCTGACTATTGCTGGTTTCAATTTATCGATACAATTTCCGATATTTATTATTATCAGGTATTACAATTTTAACTCTCGTGGATTCATTTCGCATCCGGTTGTTCATTCTCAAATAATAAACTGTGCGACTTATAATTCAGCAAATGGCAGAATGATTTTATTGCATACATGAAGAAAGATTAATTGCACAGATATTCGTATAGGAGTATAGGTGATCACTTATATATTATATATATATAATATATAATATCATAATATATATATATATATATGTATTGGATAATTTCATTATATATTCCCTCATTTCCGTGATACAACTTATCATAATTATAACGGATACATCGTGAACGAATGTCTGGATAAAAAATAAAAAATTCGCATGTGTAGCCCTCTGATTCTTATACAAATTAGTATCGTTCCTATTGGTGTGGACAATGACTGTGGTTAGGGACCAGGGTGAGTAGGATAGTCTTGTACTAGTTTATAGTATTAGTATTAGTAGTGATGTATAAGCTCAGTATACTTGTAACAATATATGTATGGAAGTGGTTATAGTATTTGGGAAATGGTTAGGTATAATATTTGATAATTAAGTTATGTTTATTGAATCTGGTGCATAGTTTGTTGTTATGTAATAACTCTGAAAAAGAAATAACTTAATTTATTGAATGTATTATTATTTTGATGCCTCCAGGGGTAAAATCATCAATACTTATAAAAGTTCTCGCCGAGGAAGTGCAGCATGCCTCTACTAAGATTATTCTCTCACCTTCCTTGGGGTATAGATATTATTCCCTCTATATCTTACTCTTTGCTTTATTATATTAATTTCATTAGTTCATTATATATCTAGGTTTTCATTACTCTCTCGGATCGCTTCTATAATTATTAATTCTAGTCAATAACTCTCATAGCTTAGATGGATATATATATGACGATATCCGTCTTCCTCCCTTATTTATATATATTCTTCGTTGAAATTATTAGTTAGAGTGTGTATTTCCTCGCAAACTATATATGGGATTTCTCATATACTATATAGTTATATATTCTTATATACCAAATTATATATTTATTAACTATATATATACCCTACTTATTATATATATATCATTTCAATATCTCTAACTGATTATTATTACCTCTAATATAGACTATGTTATACTTATTATACCAAAAACCTGTATTCATCTTCTTATAGTCACTACGTATTTTATATATATTTTATTTATATTTTGTATATTATTATATTTTATATTAATTCTATTATTATTTTTTATTATTTATATATATATATATATTATAATATATATATAATATATGACTTATACGTTAATCCCCCACTCATTCTACTCTCACTTTCTAAATCTCATGCTCTACCACTTTTTATTGAGCGCTATATTCATAAGTATGCCTCTCTAATACTATCTTTACTAGTTATCTTTATACTATCGATTCTATTATCCTTGCGATTCATGTAGTGAATGGTATAATTTCTACCTATGTATATAGGTTGGATTGCAGTATCATCATATTATATATACTAATATATATACTACCTATACTATCTATAATCGTGACATAAACCTTTGACTATAATAAATTCTAAACACGTTACTCTTATATATATAATAATAGAATAGACCTCCTGGCACTCTGTGTGCGTTTGATGTAACTTACGGTCTGCGGGGGCGGGGGCCTTCGTCAATACATCATTACTCTCTAATTAACTTGTATACGCAGCAAAGAGCGTAGTAACCTTAGCATTGCTTTGACACCATGGAAAAAATAATATCAAGTATATAAAAAATGCCTCACCCCTTGCAACTCCTGACGCAATACTGGAAGCTCACCACAGATGTTCGCTCTCCAATTTACCTATTATTATCTCATTTTCCTGATGTGATCACTTTCTAATCTACGCAGCTGGCCCAAAATATAAATCCCTAAAGAATCTAACAACAAAAAAATTTCATATATGTACCGTACTTACTCTAGTGTCGGAGTCGGCAAAAAAAATTAATCATTATAAACATACTTACACTTTTCGCTGTGGACTTATAATCCTAAATCATATATATACTATCTTAGTTGAAACCCTCAACTTTATTTAATCCTGCTAATCCGATTGTGATAGGCAATTCTTTTGACTAATATAGGTTCTAATGTGACGTGGCCTCAAAGAAACTGGAGCAGATGGTCTCTATTCTAGGTTAGTGTTTTTAGTTGCACGCATCTGGGTTTCCCATATAAGTGTAGGTGGTGAAGCTAGGTTCTGGGCTTATAGGCCCTCTAGTTCTCGGGGTACGATTAGATGTGTTTTAAAATGTTTTTCCTTCTACACATATTCTCTGCCATTCTAGTGCTGCTCTAGACACTTTAGCAAAACTCATCATAATAACGATGAAGCGCTAGCAGCTTTACATTAAACAGATGGGCCGCCTTGTCCTAAACATGGTTATAAGTTATATAACTTGTTTCTTCAACTATTTTATGGTGAGGTAATATATATAGTGATAGGCTTCCGGCTCTCATATACTACCATGCTAATTATGTGTATGATAAGTAGGGTTTGAAGTTTCTAAAGTACTGATATACTATATAATATATAATTTTATGAGTGTTAGATTTATTTTTTCGGGAGCATTACTGAAATTTTTATATTTATCGTACGCAAACCATAAAAAAAAAATATATAACTGTCTCTTACCCCCATTATTCTTTCTTTTCACTTTCAATTCACTACTGACACGCTTCGGGTTCAAAAATATTCCTCTTTTTAGGATGTGTTCTGCGAATTTCTTTGGATAATGGATTAAAGAAAAGTAGCAAGAGGTTAAGGCGAAGAAAGAGTTTTGTGATGATCGAGATGGAGTAAATGAATGTCGGAAGAGAAAGCGGAAAAAAAATACGTCTATAGTGTATATCCCTATTTTAAAACGTGAGGTCGTTGAGGCAAAACTTAGGCGAGTTTTTTTTCTTAGTATTTTTGTAATTTTTTATTTAACATATACATTTAAATGTATGCTATCGCCTAAAAAAACTTGAATCTATCAATTACTATATTTCTTTTTTTTACTCACTTACATTAGGTTAAAGACAAAACACTACACTAGTAGATTCAGCCTCACTCAACACCAGTTAGTAGCTAATCTGATGTCAGTGTAAACGTGATTGTGATTCGCTACCCCCTCCCAAAAAAAGAGAAAGGAAATAAAACGTTAAAGGGTTCGGAGTGTGGAAATTATTGCCCTATACATGGTCTCGTCTAGCTTATGATGTTCACCGTGCCATTGTATAAATCCATTGCGCGTCGTCTCCGTACTCTCTCTGGCGAATTTTGATTAGAGGAGCCTTGTGGTTACTACTCGAGTTTATTATTAAATGGGATTGTAGTAGGAAGTGAGGAGTCTTGTATATAGGAGAGAGTGATTACCGTTTGAAAGTGGGTATCATAATTTTCGTTAGGGTTCTCGAATAACTTTCGGATAATAATATAATGATATTTTGTCAAGAATGTGTCAGAGCTATAAAAGGAGGGATGATGCTCTGAAAGTGTGTGTATCAAGCTGTAATGCTAATATTTTGGTTGTGTCTGGGTTAGTATTGTGTGGTTTAGATCGTTTAGAGAAGAATCCCAAATGTGTAGACGTTGGTTTCAAAAATAAAGGGGAACTGGCGGAAGAAATGTTGAGAGTGAAGTCGTGTGGTGTGTTAGTGTACTCTGGGAGCTGTAATTTTGGTAAAATCCATTTGGTATTTATTGAGGAATGAGTAGAGTACTTGTAACTATACACTTCTGAAACAAAATTGCAGACATGGGGAATGTTAAAAAAGGTAATCTGAAGTTAAATGGGGTTGTTGCTGTGGACATGAGATAGAAGCTACTGTTTTAGAAGAGAAGGAAATGAGAGTCTGACTTCACACTTGTAGAAGATAGGGATGATTGTCTGGATAGATAAAGCATTGGCAATGGGTGTTGTTTGAACGTGAAAGAATTGAAGCTAAAATGCAATTTTTATCGTCTAATGTTTGGACTCGGTTAGGAGGAAAACAGATTTATCTAGAAAATGATTGTTTGCAAATGTTAGAGGAAAGAGATTGACTGTAAGTGTATTTTAATGTTTTGCAATTTACGAAATAGTATTGATGTGGTAAGTGTACTATGAGTCTTTTATAAGTTTCAATAAATGGTGTATGAAAAGGTAGGATTTGATAGGTTTTACATGGAGTTTCCTTTCGAAAGTGGGACGATGGTGGAAATGATGTAAGGATCTTTGCCATGGAGATATGTCCAGGTAAAGGATAGGAATTGCTAGAAGTCGGTTGAGCGTAGAGGTGTTATGGGCTGGTAATCTGTGATTTGACTGGTGTTAAAGATTAAATCGGGCATAATGTTGTTTGTGTAATGATTGAGAGGGTTAGTGTAATCACGATCTAGTGCCCAGGTGTTTTGTACACTAGATATGAGATTGTGGATGTTGTCAGAGATAGTTTTCTCCAAGTTTAGATATAAATTCAATTTGTCTTTCTTGGTGAAGTTCGATGGAGGAAATGGAATAATTGTAGTGTTGGGAAAGTATGATAAGGCTTTGTTTTAATTTGGATTGTGTGTTGGTATTAGGCTATTAGCATGTAGTTGACCTTTAATTTTGTATATGTTGGTACGAGTGTCCTGTAGTAGGTTTATTTTTGTGTTTATGGAGTATATGTCTGTCATAGTTGCTAATCCAAATATAAATTTCAAGGTGTCCCCACCTAAATTGAAAAGTCCTCTTTTTAATCTTATTGAAGTGTCTGGTGCGGGTTCTTTTTGATGGAACAGAAACCAAGGGTCTTGTAAAAAATGTTGGTACTGTTTTTGGTGTTCTTGTAAAAGGGTGTTTAAGAAGGCTAATATAGGTGACGGGTCGGTGTTGGAATGAAATCTGCTTTTGTACCTACTTTGCAAATATGGTAAGTATGAGGTACTACTAGCTTGTTCTGTTGACTACGTTCTGTTCTCTCTCTCCTATGGTCTCTCTTAATTACATTCGTTGTGTGTATAATTTTCTTCTTCTCTTTATTATATATATATATAAGATTATGCGATCTTCAATAATATCACTGTTTATCTATGTATTGATTAGTAGCTTAGTTGATTAATAAATTAGGTTTAATTTTCTGTGTATCCTTGCTATATTAGAAACTCTTGATATTATAACTGAAATATATTCATATTTATGTATTTATATTCTTAAAATGATTCCATGCAGTTGTTAAGCATGGAACTAATGGTGACGCATATCTCAAAATTGTAACGATGATTATCTTTGAGAATAAAGGAAAATACTGCTTTGGGATGTAAGGTGTTTTGTCTTTATTGGATGAGTACTTTTCTTTAAAGCTTAATTAATTGCATAAGTAATTAATTCTTCATATAATCTCTTTTAGTTTCTCTATGTTCTCTAAAATTTTCTTTCTAATTGTTCTCGATTTATTTTTCTAGAAGCTGTCTGTAGACATCATTCTTGATATATATAAATAAACATCTTGGCGATATAGTGTGATTTGTTTCTATGATGAATTTGTATTTCACAAAATTTCTTTTAATATGTGTGAATGCTCTCCCCTCATGTCGATGGTATATAAGAAGGAAATTTTGTGAGTATGCTTGTTTGATTTTAAATAATGTGAGTATAGAGTACTTGTAGGTGTAGTGGTTAATTGACCTCTTTAACTGCGTATAGGTATAGATATATATATTATGCGGGAGTAGGTTAAAGAGAATATTCTCTCTGTACCCTCTCTCATATAACAGTTGACCCTGATTTAGTTATCTGTGAGTTACTCAATACATGTCAAATTTGATATAATTTTTTAGTGTGCTATTTAGTAGTTTGTTCATAATACTCCGATAATACAGAAGGTGTTTATTATGAAGGACTCGATTATTCTTATGTGTCTAAGATGGAGTGGGGGATAAGGTCTTGTTATAGCTGTGGGTATTACAGTAGGGCTGTAATTGGCTGTCTTAGAGTAATGGAAGCTAACGGGGATATAGTGTGAGGTGATTTGTGAAAGCGTGATCTTGAAAAGAAATAAGTCGATGTAGTTGTGATGAAGTATGGGATAGTTGTTATTATAGTTAAAGTACTTTGACAAAGGTTGACTAATTCTCGGGTGTTATGTGAGGTATGTGATAGAATTTGCGAAATTGGGAGAGTAGTTAGGTCTTAGATAGTCATGAGTAAGATAGGGTTCTGTATGTGCAATCAGTATTATTTTTCATAGTGGAAATAGTATTGTCAGGTCAGTTGAAAATTTATTGTCTGTGGAAGTAGTTAGGATATGCAATGGTGTTATAAGGAATGTAAATTGCATAATCTGAGGTTGTTGTGGGTAAGTGACAGCTGGTAATAAAAGATGATTGCTATTGTAGTAGTTAG
The DNA here is from genome assembly GCA_015478945.1 of Trachelipus rathkii. Lineage (NCBI taxonomy): Eukaryota > Metazoa > Arthropoda > Malacostraca > Isopoda > Trachelipodidae > Trachelipus > Trachelipus rathkii. Next base: position 166,146 of record JABUQX010004328.1, on the reverse strand, counting down.
GTGAAGGTTTATAAGGGGATTATTGTTGTCTTGGAGGTAGCTATTCATAAGTTGTTTTATTATATTTTAGACATTAGGGATAATTTTAGTGTTTCTTGAAGGTAGGTAGCCATAGGGTAAATATTTGGGGATGGATATTAAGGTTTGTAGGGGGTATTGAGCCTATGTTATCCTTTTTATATCGTTATGCTATATGTTCTCTATAATTTACAATTGATTGTTTTGGCTTATGAAACATTTAGATATATATATTTATATATATATATATAATAGCAATTTGTCATAGTTATAAGGTAGCTAACTTGTCTTGTTATAAATTTTTGAAATTGGTAAGTCCATATATTTTCTAGTGATAAACTTTTATGGTTATATGATAAGGTCATTTATATAGTGATCCAAGTGTAATGGACTTTAATTGCCTATTTATTTAATTTAGTGTAGGATGGGTGATATAAAGAGTTTCATGAGTAAAGCTGTTTGATAAGATATATGTTTTTCCGTTGCAGTTTGTATAGTGTTATTAGGGCTATGATCTTCTGATTCTAAAGTGTCTTACTTTTGGGGCCATAACTCATCGATCGATAGTACTTTTTGATGTATATTTTCATTGGATAGTTGTGTATGGATTGTGTGATATAAGGGTTAAGGTGTATATTGTATAACTTAGAAATGGACTCTCGAGCTTATGTTTCTATACACAATTATTTGTGTTGTATGTGCGTTGGGGCTATAAGAACCATATATTTTTGTGGTTGTAATTGGGTAGTGTCATTATTCAAATGCAGTTCTAACTTTAATTGTATAGTGAACGTAAAGGTTATTACAGCTTATAGCGCGCTCTTTATTCTCTGTTATACATACGTGGGTGGATATTAGAATTATACTGTCCGCCGCAGGTACTATTTTTATTATTGAGTGACTTTGTGTTAGTTTCATACATATTAGTGTCTATATTAAGTAATTCTGCTCTTACTATTATGATCAATTTTTCAATATCTAGGGAAGTTTATTAGAATTGTTATTGGGTGGTCTCTTACGGGACTATAGTTAAACTGCCTATTGAAACGCACTTATTTTATGGTCAGTGGATTATTATGCTTTGTATAATAAGTAGATGGACGTATTTAGTTCTAGTGTATGTGCGATCTACTGAAAAAGGATCACTCGGGGGTTATGGCTAATTTTCATAACAGATAAATATTACTCTCTACTGTTTGGCTTATACGTGCAATCCTTATAAATCTCTTTTCTGTTTGATAGCCTCTGACTATTTAATGCATGATGATCCGTTTCCCCAAAGGGATCCCAACTATATCGACCCCGAGCGTGTCGTACAACAACGGCTGCACATGGGGTTCTAGTTGAAAGTCTCACCAATATAAATTATATATATTTGGAGTTGTGTTGTTTTAAACCGATGCGATGTACAAGTTGTGGTATTTGAGTCAAGCTCGATAGTGGATATCATTGAGCTAGCATTACTAATGTTGAATTAAATTTAAAATTTTCTTGTCTATCTCTACTTAATTGTGTGTCTGTTATGTTACGATAAGCCATTGTGTGCTGCATAATCTTTGAACTTGTAAAATATCTTAATTTGTGACTACATTAATTGTATATAACTCATTAATATTCCATTTCTAATTCATTTACACGCATACGCGCTTGGACCAACTTAGTAGAAATTAGTGCTCCCAATATTAATTAGATATTAAGAGCCTCAGAGCTTTGCGATAACAGCGCACCGACTTGTTCAATTCGATCAGCTATAAATTACGAATGTTAGAGGAACAAATAGGGTTCATTATGATTATTCCTAGGTAGTTTGAAAAGGAAGTAGTAATGAAATACATATTTCAAAAATATTAACTCCGGGTAGTTAGGATTATACAAATAAAGTGAATCAAAGTAAATTGATATCAATGTTCATTTGATTTCGGTGAGCGCACGGAGAAAAAGTTAAGTAACATGTATTTTTTTTTATAAAATATTTTAGTTTTCTACTCGTAGTTAGCAAAGATAGATTATAATTTTACGCGATCATGACTTCGAGTTTTTTTGTTACCATAGGTTGAGTGTTTTTGATGTTGCATAAGCAGGGTTTTATGTTTATAATTAGGAAATGTGAAACGTGAAGAAGTGAGGGGCAGGGGCATAATTCGCATGTACTTCCTCCTCCAACTTTGATATCATATTATATATATATATATTATATATATACGATTAACATGTATTGAAATTTGTTGAAACTGTGGATATATAGTGTTTCTAATATAATAATTAGTCTAAATACTTATATACGTATATGTATCATGGTATAGACTATATAACTCAGTGTATATAAGTATATTATATGATACTATAACGCTCGAGTGTGCATTCAGAGTTGTCACGCACAAATTTCATTATCAGGTAAGCACGTGGCAGGTCTTACCCTCAAATAACCGTGAATAAATAATAAAAACATGGGTCTCAAGTTAGGTCTACGAGACAAAATAAATTAAATTTTTAGGGGGACCTCTATGCTCTTTATAATAAGACAATGATTATTACATATAACTTAAGTTATATCTTTCATGCAAAGGGATGAATTTATATTATTAATTATTTACATTATAGTAATGATAAATAGTCTCTCTCTCTAAGTGTTACATCGTGAAATTGGTTCGTAAAGTAAAGGGTATGCTTATTAGTATGGAGCGTTTTGTGGACTCTAGTATATACCTAACCTTTTATGGGATGATAAGGTATAGTGGTTTATGCAGTATTACTATCAAACTAGTTTGTGTAATTTAGGAAAAATGTTATTCATCTCACAAATTTCGAATTCGGTTCATCATAGTGTATATACGATTACTCTCTGCGTTCCGCGTGCTCAAGTGAAACGCAGTAAGTGAGTAGATTCCATGATAGTATGGATCAATTGGTCTTGAGACTTTTGTTTATTAAGATATTTACCAGATGTGTTAGCTCGTTAGTTGTATTATATATAGATTATTTGATTTAGAGACATGTGGTATGATAATCTGCAAGAGTTAAATTCTTTGCTTGTGGTAAGACATAGACGAATAGGTTTTGGAAAAACCGCTGAAAGGTTTTGTGATTGGACTAATACACTGGTTTATAGTCGTTATTGACGATTTTACTCTTTATAGTTGATATGTATGTAGAAGCTGTGTATGTAATATTCAGTGGTTTATGATGCCTCAAAGAGTTTTGAGTGAATGTTGGTATGTGACGGTTTGCGATACATGAGATTATTTTATCTAGGGCATAATTTTCAATATTGACCCCTGTTGTAAGTAATGACTTGATAGTGTGGGTTTAAAATGTATAAACTCGTATATATATGAACTAGGTTTCCGATGAGTTCAAGCCTGATATATCCCTAGTTTGTGATAAGTTGTGTTGTATGTTTATCATGTATATATTTATATAAATGGTATTAGGTGATTTGTATTATAGTTCTGTTGTTATTAATGGTTTTAATTGTTTTAAGTAACAAAGACAATTGTATTTTTTTGAAACTTACTGAGAGCAAACACAATTTGTATAGGCTTGTTCCATAGCTCTACGATTATTGTATAGTTTATTGCTTTTATGTATTTTTTGATCTGAGTTGGTCTCTCTGTTAGAGATGAAAAGGACCAATGGACTTCGTTCACTTAGCCTTCGTATCTAGTTGAATAATTTTAGAACTTTTGTCTTCCCAGTTCCTAAATGTGGTAAAGCATCTGCTTGATTGATGTAACGATAATTCTCTATACTTGTTAGAATTGTGCATATATAATTGACTTCAATGGGTAATTGGAACTATAATAGTAATCTTGTCACTTTCGCTAGGATGAGAGCTTAGTATTGTCTGTTCTGATATATATATATATATTATAGATTCCCTATAAAAACATAATAATTTCAACGCATTTTTATGTTCGCAGCTAACATTATGTTTTAAGGTTTTGCAGGTTGAATAGTAATTCTCGAAGTGTCTGTATTGAGGTAGGTTAAAATAATTCTAAAAATTACCTGACAGCAGGAAACCTTTACTACTTACTAAACTAACAATTCGTTGGGAGGTTTGTATATTGTTACAAGTTAATGTGCTTGCTACTTTTTGTGCTGTTTTTAGGTCGAAAGTAATAACTACCTTCATTAGAAATATTTAAGTGACTTTATAATTAATGTGGATAAAGGCTATGTTATTTAGAGGAACTTGCATACTTATACGGTGCATATAGGTGTAATGACGTGATCATTTTATTTTTGCCGTACGAAAGGTTATCGAATTAATAGATTCTTTTCAAATTATTCCATGTGATGATTTCTAAGTGTGATTTACTCGCTGATGATATATAGTGAAACTAGTCATCTAATAGAAATAATACTCGGTATAAGGCATCTCTCGCGCCTAGTGAGGATCGTATAGATAACGTCTCTAATCTCTATATCTAGTTGCTATAAATAGTGTGGATTAAGAATTGGGGATGCATTTGAGTAAGTATTCTCTAAATAAGTATTTAGTCTTTGGTAGTGTGACATACTGACCTCGGGCGTGTATGCTCGAATACTCTGCTAGGTAGCGCTGATTGTGCGTATTAATCTTATCTATTTACTATACAAGTGGTAGCTGGGTGGATTTCACAACAATCTAATATGCCGTAATAATACTTTTTTCTAAAATGGTACCATAAGTGTCCATCATTATGCTAGATATATTATGGAATAATAGGTAGTAGAAGCGATTACGTAGGACCGTGATATGTTGGTATTTATAAGCTCATATTAACCTGTTACTCGAATTCTATATGGGTATGCAGATTTCTCATAAGAACGTATCATGACATATGAGTAAGCGGAATAGGGGCAGCTAATGGCTCTGATATGACCTTTTTTGTTGCTCGAAGTTTTTAGACACTCAACTATTATCTCAATAATCTATGTATAGGTCAAATAGGTAATTTATATGGAAGGAGATGATTGAGCCTAATACTAAAAACCTTATTGGAGCGTTTTTCTTTAGCGTAATAGAGAACTTTGTATAAATGTATGTATATATAGGCAGATGGTGGGTACTTCGTCATCTTTCAGGGCGATAACATCTTTGTATCTCATTAAAAAGTCGAGGAGGTTCTCTAACTGGTCCGGGTTTTGTAAGATCGCGCACTCATCTTCTCTGTGTTTTAACTATTCTTGTATAAGTTTCTTGAATGTGTTTTGAAGCTGATTATTAGTTAAGTCTTTCGGGAAGTGGCTAAATTGACATGCGATGTCTGTATTGGTTCGTCTAGAACTATTATAGGAAAGGCCTTAGAAATATAAGTGTTTTTAGTAAGTGTATATGATGTTGCGCTCATGTTTATGATGTAGATCAGGATTTGATCCTCTGTGGAAGTACTTAATAAGCTTCCTGCGAAGAGGCAGTTGGTTATAGAAGTTTTCTCAGTTATAAGAATTATGTTGTCAGGAGGAGAGGTGTGTGTTGGTGAAGATGCCTTCACTGAGAGAGTGGTTTTGAAATAATGGGTTAATTTCGTATCGTTTATATATATAACAGGATAAGGTACAGGTTGTAATAAGTGTATGTGTCTATATTAACTAAAGATTTATTATGTATGTATGTATACGTTATTTACTAATATAGTTCTGAATAGGGCGGAAGAGTTTCCTGTGTAGGTTATAGATTATATCATATATATATAAATATATATATAAATAGTAAGGGAATTCTAGAGTATATCTACTTTAAATGTATAGATGAGTAGTGGTATTAGATATTAACGTTAACAATGTTAGATAATATGATAATTTCCTAGTAAGCTTAATGATCTAAGATTTTTACCAAATTCATATTATTTCGTATAATAGTCGATGGAATTTTTATTCTTTTAATGGATATTATTATATTAAGAATAATAATTAACGATTTATATATATATATAATGGATATATATAATAGCCACAGAGATCATAGGTATATATATGCAATAATAGTTTATGGTATATAATTATAGTATAATGCTTTATTATTAGGTATTCATGTTTCAAAGATATTACTTTTGACCTATAATTTGCTGTAAATTATTTATTGAAACCAAATAATTAGATTGTTAGAACTGATATATAGAGTTATTTTAAGTGATATAATATAGGGTAATTATATCAAATTGTATAATATCTGTTGTGCTCTCTGCAGCCCGAAGCAAAATAGTTGTGCCCCACTTAAGAGTTCCTCTTCTACTCAATTAGTGAGTGATTGTTCTCGATCCTGCTGAATGTAATTAAGCATTGTTTTGTTGTGTATAAATATATTTTCATATCGTAATATCTGTTTTCTAGAATAAGTATGACCTTGCACCTACATTAATTGTGATGATTTTAATGTTAATGAGTCGTTGGAGGATTTGACTCCATCATTTTCGAAATGTATGAAGAATCAGATAGTTAGTTATCCTGTAGTTGAAACATCCAATAGTTTGTGAGATATATATTGAGGATAGATATGGTTAAGTTGAGGGGTATGTGATAGTGTTGTATTTGTGGTTAGTAATCCCCAGGTAATTTAAGGACTAGCATTGTTTGATATGTAATGAATCAAGGGTTGGAAGTAATTTGTCACGTTATTAATATTTCTCGATAATAACACATCTCACTACTTAGAGATTTAAAGGAAGTGAAGGTGAGGTGGTATGAAGTGGTGTGAAGTATATAGTAGTAGATACAAGAAAAGGCTGATATGCTGTCAGGGGTGTGTTTTTATGGAATAGGTCTTATCATTAATTACACCAGATAGGTAGGAAGGAGTGGGGTTAGTCGAAAAGAATAGAGGTTGTTGAGAATACCATTGTGCGAGGTCGGGTAGTAGATAGTTGATATATGAAGTTAAGAACTAATAAGCTCGAAGATACTCAGTATAGCCGTTAGCCCACTGGTTGCAATAAGATTATATAATTGTGTAAAGTGGGGAGTAAAAGGTAGTGGTAGTAGAGCTTTACCTATGTTAGGTTATTGATCAGACTATAAAGTGATTAAGGTTGTAATATATAGAGCTATATATATGTGACGGAAGATAAGATGAGAAAATAGTAAGATTTTAAATTCTGGTGTGTGATGGTTTTAAGATGAATGGTATGTTGAAATAAAAAGGATAGTAATTGAAGCTGAAGAGTTCAATATATACTACAGGTTATAGGGTTAGGTGAGTTAATGCTGTATTATATAGAGAGTGATAGAAGTGACCTTTAGTGTTATATTAACTGTATTGAGGGTTCAGCGTGTGTGTTATAAGGTAAGAAAGGATTAGAGGGGTAGCTACTTCTCAATTAAGGATAATTTAGATGCGGTGAGTAGTGTAGATGATGCTGTAAGAGGTCAAATTAAGAGGAAGTAACTTTCTACTGGTTGAAGGTCATAGTAGAAGGCGTTGAAGAGATAAATTGTGTTGAGTGAGAGGATTCAATTAGGTGTTATGAATCAAGGAGTGGGGATGCTGTTACTCTATATAATAAGAAGAAAAAGTGTTTAAACTGATGCCGAGGAAAGAAAACATAAAGCAGAATTGGAGGCTGAAGAAAGAAGGTTACAAAGAAAATGTAATGAGAGAGTTTTACAAACGAAATTAGATACTGAGGAGCGCCAGCGACAGCACGATACAACCACTGCAACACATAACTCACCTCCTTCAGGTGGCTCTTCTCATGTAAATAAATTACCCAAGCTTAAACTTCCAAATTTTGACGAAAAAGTCAACAGTATAGAGAATTATTTGATACTACTAAAGAAACAAGCTGCGGGCAATGATGTGCCAAAAGAAAAGAATGCACACTTACTAGGTTCCGTACTCACAAGGAAAGCGATAAAGGTGTATAATGAGTTTACAGTAGAAGATGCGTCCAATTACGATGATTTAAAGAAAGCATTATTAATACGTTATGATTTAACATAGAGTGGGTACCACTCCAAGTTCCCTTTAATAACCCCAACAGAAGATGATAACCCTAAAGTTTACATGAAGAAAGTTCTTGAAGCGCTGAAAAAATGAATCACCACTGCCAAAGTGAAGGAAAGCGTTGACGAATTAATGAAATTTATCGCAGAAGATAAATATATGTCCACCATACCCAAGGAACTAGCCACATTTCTAAGGGAAAGAAATGACAAGTAAATGTCAGATATTGTATTGAACTCTGAGAATTATTTAGAAGCCCATAAATTAAGTTTAGTGCCATAGAGTAGTCACAGCAGTCACAGATGTAACAATAGTCATAAAAGCAGACCGAATAATAACTATCAGAAATTTACTGAAAAAAAGACCACGCATCAACACACATCACACCAAAGGAATAACATGTCGGCACACGTTGCCAGAGGCAAAGATAATAGGAGGGAAAGTCGTCGTAGCTCAAGTGAGCCCAGATGAGTTGTGACATGCTAAATAATGATTCCCTATGTCAGCGCAAAGACAGTTTTGCGAAAGAGACTGTAGAGTATCATGCTTACAAGTGGAAGCAAAGGTTTTCTAACACTTACAAATTCGACCAGGACGATGAAACAATCTTGCATCTGCGGTAGGATATTCGTAGAGGATAAAATCCTGTCAGTGACAGGCGAAGAGCCACATCATGAAGAAGCAGATTTATGTATGATGGGAGGAGTTGAGAGTTCAACCCATCGTCGTCCTGTTGTAAATGGCGTAGCAAATGGATTTAGAGTCCCGGTGTTCCTAAAGGAAGTTATACAGGAGGCTAAGCAAAGATGCAACTAGCGGACAATACCGTAAAGAAAGTTCACTAGCTGACGTAATGTTGGAGTACGCATAATTACTTGGGAAGGTACGGTGTCGTTTGTGCCTAGAAATTATCTTACGATTTGTTTTTGGTAATATTGAGAGTGGGGTTCTTTAACCATTTTGAAACTGAATGATAAGATGGAAGAGACTTGAATATATGTGTTTCCTCAGTGCAAGTCTAGGTGAGATAAATTTTCTAGAGGAAAGTTGTTACCTCACCCTCATTTGAGAGGGTGCAGAAGTGAATTGAGTAAGTGCAGAGGTCATTGTCCGACTGAGCTCCCAAATGGACATATGGTACGTTGTAGGGTTGTTGGATATCGAAAAAGACCATTTTTGATGACATCCGGCAACAAGGTATTTAGTATTGCAGAAAGAGAACCCCTGTTAACCTGTTTTATGAAATGTCACAGTCCTGTTGAAATTTACCTGTGTATGCCCTTGAATGTCCTAAAGAGAAAGAACGACCAAGCTATTTTATTATCAGAAGATGATCTTAAGTTCGTGAGAAGGTGATTGGGAGTGAAGAAGAAGTGCCTTTAATTACATACGATGGGTCTGCTTTTGAGTCGTATATAGAGCCTGAAGCAGTCGTATATATGCATAAACCTGATATAGGTCGATGAGCCCAAATTTTAAATATGACAGGGGAGTCGACGCGCTAGACTTTCATGGTTTTATGCGGATGGATATGGGCGTTCTGTAGTTAAGTGAGGTCCAGTGAGAAGGTGACTTCGAGTTATCAACGATGTTGAAAGGATTGATTGTCTTGTTAGTGGGGAAATTATAGAGAAAAATAGAGAAAGCAATCGACTATAAGGCTTACTAGGTCCAATAGAGGGTGACCTTTCAGGCAATAAAAAATAATCAGTTGCATTGGTCGCTATTGAAAGCCGGCTCAATACCAATTTTCGAAATAACAATTCTGAGAAGATATTTGCTATATAATGGGAATGTAGTTATGTATACTAGAGGGTGCGCTACGAAAGATGGGTAGTGAGGAGTAGTCGATTATGAGTATAGGGGAGAGGGAGTAGCTGACGTAGCTTAGTAAGGCCGAAAGTAGAGATGGATTGTGATGCGTGGGTCGTTCTTGGTGGATATTTATGAAAGAGACCATGATCAAAGTGCTACGCTGTTGGGTCGTTGGGTGATGATGAAATAGGATCGTTGAGAGTTAACGTGATATTATGGAATTATGGTGTGTTTTGGCTCAATTTTTGTGGGTAGGTCGTACAGCGCTGTGAATAAAGATGTGTAAGAATAGTACATTAAGTTAATGTATCATACGTTGTGTGTTAATAGGAGGATATTTGTGTGAAGAATAAATGATATCTATAAGAATACTTGAATAGAAAATCGATGACTAATCCAGATGGCGAATAGTTAGGTGTCAGTTAAAAAGGAAATTACTACGGGCTACATGATCAAATACCTTTCAAGCAGTGGCGAAGAAGATTGTATATATAGTGTAGTAAGTGAGTGTATATTGAAGAGGAGTAAATCGTTGTCTAGCTGTTTGTGAAAATGGGTGGTATTCAAAGTATGAGATAGTAATGCATGATTATTAAAAGTGGGTAGGCCTATGCAAGTGTAGTGTAGATGTTGAGGATATTGTGGTAGAAATAATTGAGTGGTGGCAGCTCGGCAGAGTTAGAGGAGTAAGGTTTGAATGTAGTAAATATTCTACGATATTGTTTCGAGTGCTCAAGACATGTTCTCTCTTGTGCTAGAGTTGGCAGTAATCTTTATTACTGGTGTTGCGAGGTCGTTGTGGCAGAGGGCCATTGTTTCAAAAGCTCATAGATGCATGTAGTTTATCGGGGATATTATATGAATCATCCAAAGCTTGTTGAATAGATTTTCTCTTGCCTGCTTCGAAGTGTTATTATTGTGTGCTCTATTTACGTATATGTGTAGCTAGTCGATCGCTCATACCATGCAATGGCATTGCGATTTTTGAAGTTCTTATTGGCTTAGCATCGCATGAACGATTGTGTACTACTCTGTTGGCTTGTGTCTTGTTACCGCGGATGGGACTAAGGATATGTATCGTAGGTTGCTTATTCTCGGAGTGTTGTTGAAAATTTTTAGGTGAGACTGCACATGTTTGCACGAGAAAGTTGATATCACCTGGTAATTCGTGGCAGAGGTTTAACTGGAACTCTAGATGTATCACTTGAGTATATCGTATTGGCTCAAGGGCTGTGTAGCGAGATGACGTAGTTATCAGTCAGAGCCTTTTCTTTGCGACTTTTGTTCTGTAGACGGCATGTAGTATGTGATTACGAGATCTGTAATGAAAATCTGGGCTGAGTAGATCTCTATACTCACGATCTAACATGGAGAGTGGATACCGACGAAGGTGTATCGTCTGCATTGTTGTATAGTAGAGAACAGCGAGAACGGGTGTGTTGCGAAGTGAATTTATAGAAGGCGTATAGGTTTTCTAAACCAATTTTGTTTAAGAATGCTATCAAGATCTTGATATGGTATATTCACATCCCCTAGCTATGTGGGAATGCTTGGCAGACAAAGTATATAAGTCTGTATGTTTGTGTCTTCTTGATGTAGGTCGATAACCTTTAAAACTCTAGTACGAGATACTTTGCACTGATTATATACCTGACAGTGGTATTAACTTAATGTGCGCTATTTCCTGTCTCAACGAGCTACTAGGCAATTTAGGAAATATGAACTTTAGCGTCGTTGTATTTGGAGGGTGTTACAAATTAAGATATCCTAGTATTAGTATGGGAAAGGAGGTTTAATGCTCCATTTGACCTAGGACGCTCACGCTATGATATGGAAAAAGGCGCCTTGATTATGAAGGTGGGAATCTGCTTCTTCAACGTCTTCGATTGCCTACATGACCATATTAGTGGAATAGAGGAAGTATATAGATCGGATTTTGTTAAGTCGTCAATCCATATTGAAGATTGTAACGATTCGATCAGTTATGTGAAAGAAGAAGGAATATCGATGTCTCGATCTACAACACAATGTATTGAACGCAAAAATTAATGTGTGATTTCCGCGATTGGGAGGTGCTTAAATGTAATGCAATGGAACATGCTCTTGTTGTTCACTTACTTGAATTCAGTTTCCCTCTTGTTGCTCTCCCCTCCCTTAGGAGCATGATCCATGTAAGAAGCCCAGCCCACTGAGTGAAAATCAGTTCTATGATATATATTTTAAGTATTATATATCTTTAATATAAATATTAATATAATTATATACTATATAGTATTTATTAGTTATAGTATATAATTAAATATACATATATATATATATTATATAATATATACGTATATTATATATATATACTATATAATATTTATATATTATCTACTTATCGTTATATACTCTTTTCCGAAAGTTAATTTTATGGCGTATATATATATATATACAAACGAGTTTAATTGTATTTTATTAAAAAGGATAACCAACAATAAAAATGCAAAGAAGTTGGTTGAGGATTTTTATTATTTCATGATTAATATCATTATTATTATTATTATTATTATTTTATTATTCTCTTCTTTTATTATTATTATTATTATTATTATTATTAATTATTATTTATTATTATTATTATTATTATTATTATAAATATTATTATTATTATTATTATTATTTATTATTATTATTATTATTAATTTATTATTATTATTAGTATATATTATTATTATTATTATTATTGATTCCTTATTATATTATTATTTATTGATTATATTATTATTATTTATTATTATTTATTATTATTTATTTAATTAAATTATTTATTTATGTATTATTATTATAATATTAGTTATTTTAGTTTATTGTTAATTAATTATTATTATTATTATTATATACATTATTATTATTTATTTTTATTATTTTATTATTTGTATGTTCTTTATTTTCTGAAAAGAGCATTTCGAAATTGACATTTTTCAACTATATTTATTAAGTATGGGTAAACTATTACTAAAAACATATTAAAATTATTGATCAATTGCATTTTGAGTGAAAGATTTATTTATTTATTTAGTAATTTAAGTTGGTGTGGTGCTCAGTCCTGTTGATGTTATAGTTTTTTAGCGAGAGTTATAGAAGATATATTTTTTATATTACTGATTATGTTAATGCCTATCTCCATATCTCGCCATCTTCTGTTATGTATACTCCCGTATTGTATCAGGTGATCAGTTACTAAAGGGTGTAGTTAGGTTTGTCTTACCTAATAACGTAGCTTGGTTCCCATTGATGCTTGATGGCTCTGTGTAGCGGCTTGATTCGTTATCGAAGAGTGGTCTTTGTTTTTGGTGTGAGAGAAGACTTTTTCCTTGGTTTTAATTTTGGTGGTGAGTGTGTTGTTGTACTTTGATCTGTGTTGCAATACTGTGTAAAGGCGTTGCTTGTTACGTAAGAACTATATAAGTTTATATGTTGTAGAGCATTACAATTTACTAAGGGATGTAATTAACCGTAGGTCTATTTATCATGTGAAGTCATATTTTTATATTGATCCTCATATAATTATTATTCATAATTATTATTATTTATTCATTATTATTATGATATTATATTATTATTATTATTCATTATTATTTATTATTATATTATTGATTATTATTATTATTGATTATATTATTTTATTTTTTGCGTAAATAATTTAAAAGTAAAGTTTTGGGTATCTATTTATCTTGGTTTAAATGTGTGTTGATATTCTGGAAACTTGTTGTTTTCAATTTATTTTAATGTAACAGGTTATGTTATATAATATTCTTTGTGTGTGCTCAGGTGAAATCAAGCTATATACGTTGGATAAGTGTGATATTGTAGTATGTATTGTTAATGCGCAAGAGCGATCAAAGTAAAGTGTTTGATCAGTAGTTAAAGGTTTTCTTTTAGACAATATTAACCAATTATTGTTGATACGACAATTATTTTTTAATGAACTAGTTTCCCTTAATTATTAAGAGGTTGATTAACATTATTTTAAATATTTGTTTCTTGCCATATCTTTCTAATATTTTGTATGAAAGGAATGGAAATTGATGTTAAAGATCATGAACTTTTCGAGATATTTCATTCTTTATTTTGAAATCATTCGCAACAGGTTACTTTTTTTTTTTTTTTTTAATTGTTTGTCTATTGTTTATATGAAATCTTGTGTTTTGCTAAGTGTACTCACTTTCGTGAGCTGTGGGATTTATCCCCTTGTGGTTTAGATTTTGCAATTCAGGGTTAACAAATTATTGTTTAATATTTTTTATCTCAATATTATTTTCATGATTTTTATGTATATTTTTTGAGAATCTTTATTTAATACTTTTCTTATCTCAAAATTTTTTGTAATTATATATTTGATGTGAACTAATGTTTAAACTTTCTAAGAAAACTACATCGAAATATTTTTTTTTTTTATTAAATCTTGCTTGTTTAAAGTTATTAGCATATTTCATCACGACAATGTTTTTATTTCTTTATTAATAATTCATTCAAAGGTAAGTGGTAAAATTTATCATATTGAACAAGCTGGATAAATTACATTATTGAATTTCGCATATTTATCGTTTTGGATATGTTCGTCCAGAACATTGGTTAGGTGCGTTGTTATTTGGCTACAGAATTTGAAACCTTGTATATATTATCTATAACAGGATGGTAGATTTTTTATAGTGAGTTTATTGTGAAAATAATTTCAAACATGTGAAGGTTAGTAGGTCCGTCTTGTTAATAAATTCATAAGACACTATCTTTAAAACTGTCGAGATTTTGTTTCATTTAACGGGGGGTTTTGTTTCGAGTTTGGACTTTTTAGAGAGTAACCATCTTGCACATAATCTATTTGTAGAAAACTTTTATGTATTTCATAAAGAGGTTTCTCGTGTGTCATAAAAAACGAGGAGCACAACTCGTGACTCAGTGACCGCTAAAGAGTTTATGCAGTTCAATCGGTAGTTATTAATAGGGCAGCAATAATATATATACCTTATAAATTAAGCTAATGTATAATTCTATATTTAATCTGGTTTTAGGTTAAGGATTAACTTTAGAAAATTAAATTCAAAACTATTCCTAAATTTATCAAAATGTTGTAATTAATTTATATATTACTATGATACTAAGATTATAGAAAATTTTATAATTTTTATATTTATTTATATATTTACGCTATATATATATACAGTTATATATATATAACAGTTTATCTTGGCATAGCAAATATTGTCGGCTGTTAGATATTCGTATGGAAGATAGCTTCAGTCGTCTGATCAGGCACTTGCGTTGAAGGATAGTACTGTATAATTTCGTTTTATTTTAGATAATAATATCTTAACATTTACACGTGGTAAGTATTCCATTTTCTACTTCTTTTCTGTAGCAAGTTTCGGGTAGTTTATGGGATGTGTACCTCCACTTTTATATTGATAGACGATTGTCTGAAGTATATCTGTCTCTAGCTCTAAGTAAACTGCAGTAATGCTCTCTATTTATAGGTCATATCTTCAAAGGATACTTTCTACCAGTAAATTCTGTACAGGTTATTCCATATACATGTAGCCGATCAATACCTTAGTCTTTAGGCTGGATATGATGTATTGGATTGAAAAAATTGGTAACACGAGATAGTCTTGAAGCAACGCACTTTACTAAAATTATCGAATGTAAAATGTGTACCAAAGTAAAATTAGGAGATAGGGTTTGCCAAATATTTATAAACGCTTCTAGAGGATAGCTTTGAACAAATGTCATATGAAAAATTCTTCGATCCGAATTCCTATATATGAATAATCCAAGAATCCTTCTTGGTTTTAGAACTTATAGCGTCTAATAAATTCTTGAGTGAAAATCTTAGCTAATTGCTAGTCTAAGGTACTATGATATCCACTACTTTTGCTTCAGGCTAGATCAATGGTGTGGCGTCGGACTCAGGTATATTATTATAGACCAGTTACATATTAAGCGTGATAATTTAGGAAGTTTTCAGCGATTTTGACCTATAGAACAGTCCAACTTTAAGTATGCTTTAGATTGACTTCTTAAATCAGTTAGACGTTGTTTTTCCGAGAGATGTGTAGTGTATCTCGTGAATGTATTTTATCTTTTATGTTCAAGAATTTTGCTCACAGATTATTGGTCAAAATTCATTTAGTTTTTAAAATGTTAATTTTTTCTACTAAGTAACTATTTTTACTATGATTAAAATAAAATATTTGATAGTCACTAATAATTACAATTTAATTTAATTATTAAGCATATATTTGCTTGATTTATTTTTCGAGTTTTCGAGTTTTGTGCTCAGTGTTGTCGCAATTATTGCAAAACAAGCTTCATCTCTTTGTGTTTTTTGTATTGTTTTGATTGGATCATTATATAATAATATTCTGACTCCCTTTTGTTCTCTGTTCACACTCAAATTGAGTGGATATAATTCTTTATGTAGATAGTGGTGTTGTTCGTGTGTGAGTGGCGCGTTATACTGAGTCTGCTGGGCGAAGTGACCTCATTGTGTCTGCACTATGTAATATAACTTCTGTGGTAACGTAAACGCGATGAGAGTTACGCATCCGTCCTGTCAATAGAGAAACCTTGTGGCTATCAAAGTATCTGTTTCCTTTTTTGAAAAGTGTAGTGTACAAGACAAGATCTAACTTTAAGTTGACATTGACTACAGAGATTTATCTTGAGTATACATACATGTTTGCTTAATTCTCGAGTTTTAAATATGGTACCTGACAATATGATTCGAATTATCACTGATGCGGTCGCTGTAGCAGGAACCTAATAATATACAGATTTATATTTGCTATTTGTTCATTTACAAATTGTAGAATTTGGTGGCCAATACACTCAGACTGATCGAAAAAGTAATCTTTCTCGCACGTATTTATGATGTAGGGACATATCTTAGCTAGTCGTGATTAATTTATGAATAGATGTTTTTTACGAAGTGTTACTTGTGATGTGATGTTTCAACAAATGTGAAACTAATGGATATTATAGTATTGAATGTTCTTAAAGTGTATTGATTATCTAGATAGACACCGTAATACAAACGTTTTTTTTGTGGAGAGGACATCGATACGTATAGTGTTGTTATGATATATAAAAGTGGAGTCTAATATACTGAGACTAGACGCGTGGAGTCTTTATAATTTAAATATTTATAGGTGTATTAAATACGGGCGTCAGCTCGAGCAATTGGATCTGATTTCTTCTTATTAAGATAAATATATTATTTGAAACATGATCGCAACCTGTTTATCTTATGCTCTCGATAAGCTTTTATTTTTTTTATTTATTTATTATTATTTTTGTAAAATAAAATCTGTAGGATCGTAATTTTGTAGATCTGTTTTACTTGATATTCAAGGTAAAAATCTTGACTTACATTTAATGGTTATGAGTAAAGGACGGAATTAGCTTGTTATCCGTCTTAGCATGTGTCTGTTCACGCAGATGCACGTCTAACGATTTCAAGAGTATTAATCGGTTATAAGCAATGTTTGCTTTTGTCTCAAATGGTTAGCGTATTTATGTGATGTATTATTCTTAAATTTGAAGGATTATAAAACTGCTCTTTTTTTACGTTGGTTATATCTTTGTGCTACATGTAGAAGTTTAATCATAATATATAATATATTAGGTATTATGTAAATATTACAGTTGTTTGAAGTTTTTCACCAGCATTATTTCCAGTGTATTATCGTGTATGGCCTTTTATAGGTATACTTATTGGTATAATAATTTTTTTTATAACTATAGGTGATTATTAATACCTATTTTTCCGTATTATATTGGTATAAGAGATCATCTTTGTTATTAGAGCTTTATAAATATATATATAATTACTATGTAGTAAATTAGAGTACAAATATACTGGTTTCGGTGAATGATTTTTTAAATTTTGGCGTGCTAATTATATTCACTTTAGTGTTATATTTTTCTGTACTTAGAGTATTAGTTAGACTGAATAATATGGTATCATCTAGCTGGGAGCGTACATATATACTTTATATATCACGTTGTATCTATTATTTATACAAGCTTTTGGAATGTAGATATCTACATTTTAAGATATATTTAAGCTCTATAGGCTTTAAAACCGCGTTACTATATATAGATTAGTTAATATATACATACATCTAACTTTTACTATTAGGTTATTCATAGTTATTAGGATATTAATAGTAGTTAATCTTGGGATTGGTTTTAATATTGTAAGAATTTTGCTAAGATTTTATTTTAACTTTAAAATAATCAAAGTAAGATTAATATTTTTGATTTATTACGAATTATTCTTAAATGGTTTTACTATTAAAAAAAAATAACTGGCAATTAAAAATTAGTTGGTATTTAATATCTAAAAAATAAATTTATACGCTTACTAGTCAGGGTGTTTTTTTTTTTTAGTGGTTATCTTAGTAATATATATATATAGATATTTAGTGATAGTCGTAACTTGTGGCTAGGCGTATTTTCGCCGTAATATAGTGCCCAGTCAAATATAATTTTAAGGACATATAGTGTCGATAGCTATTATAGTAATAAGAGTGCCGAGAGAAAGAGTCTACTATATCTCTGTAGCACATGCCATATTAAAAGGCAGCTCATAATTTGAAGTTTAATAAATACGTAGTCTAATAAGTAGTTAATGAGTATGACTCGCGTATACTGTATATAGCTGATATTGTATATTATATGAGAAATATCTATCTATTTAGTTAATATATAGTAATAATAAAACTTTAATAACTTTTTTTGATGTTACCGAATAATAACAATGATAGTAAAGTAGTATTTTTAAGTGAGTTCGGACATATTTTTAGAACTTTTAGGGGCTAGGAGTAATAATAGGCTAATATGTTATATATACAGTATTATAAAATAGTAAATTAAATAGAAGGTATTAATTTTCTATATTACTGGTCTGTTAGATTAAAAACTAATGGAGGATCGAAATTTACAGCTTTAAGGGGGCTACATATATGAGTAGTCTATAAGGGTACTACAAAATGATGTTAAAGATTAAATTATATATAATATATATATAATTCTGTTATGACTATATAATATAGGTATTACGTATCTTTGTAGTCGAGGTAGGTTTTATTAATTTATACTTTGGTGCTGTTCTGAGTTAGCTGCTCTCTAATTTAGTAGTGGATATTTGATTGTGTACATGTTACGGTTTGATCAAGTATATATATGTTAGTACTATTATTAAGTACGGATAACTGGCGGGAGAATGAATACATCAGGATCTTACAAGTATAATAGTTATAGCTTTATGTGCTATGTGGGAATTATAATTATAATTGGTTAATATTAATATGGTATATTAATAATACTCAAATAATATATATACTAGGTCCCCCGCCTAATTTTATATAAGGATGTAATTAATAAATTACTATAATATCATGATATATATTAGTAAGTATATATTAAATAATTAATATATAGTATAGATTTAAATAACCTTAAATATTAAATTATAAGAGTTTATATTAGGTTATTTTATATATATAGTGATTATTAATAGAAGTATATATATATTAATATAGATATAGTATATGATTATTCATAATGATAGTATATTAATAATTAATAAATAGTAATATTATAAGCTTAATATTGAATAAGATAGAGGCATCGAGTGTGAGTAGTTAGCTTATGTTAATACGAATGTATTATTATGAAATATTATAATATTTTTTATTATACGTATTAATGTTTCCAAATATAATACTCAAGAAAGTAATATTGATAAATTATTTATATATAATAATTGTTATAGTGAATATAGAATATGGAATGATAGATTTTTACTGAATTTAACCTGTATTAATTGATAGTTTGGTAAGTTCCTCAAAATGATGTGAAGATTTTTAATCTAATCAGTTTAAATAATCTGTCTCTAATATGATATTTTATATAATATAGAAAAAAATAGAATATAAATATAGAAAATCAAAATTAAGAATAAGAAAGATACTGATCATGATGCCCTAGTGATAAGTTGATATATAAATTATATTGAATTTAGTATATATATATTAGTTTGGTTTATATATAGCTTATATAATTGATATATAATTCTGATGAAATTGCGTAAGTATATATATGATACTATATTATTATATTATAGCCGGTATTCGTAATAGTATCTATATATATGTTATAATAGTGAATAGTATTCAGGTTTTATTTAGATGTCATTACTAGAAAATTTTGTACTCCTGTACTCTAAAGTTGTATGCTTAAATTTTCTTTATATATTAGTGGCCTACTTAAAATTTACTCTAGAAAATAATATATGTAGAATAATCTAGTAACTATATATATATTATATTAAGTAAACTACTTATTTTTATATGTTATTATACGATTTAGTGTATATTTGTGTATATAGGTTATATAAGGTTATGTATATATTTTAATATATCATCTATATAATATATATATTAATATATTTAATGTAGTATTTATAATTATACGTAATTGGGTGTCTCAATATATTAACTTAAACTTCAAGAGAGCATCATATTTTTTTCAGTAATTTAGTTGCTTAGTAGTAATTTTGTACTTACAAGGTATTGAGAGGGTAGACGACGGTTAATATAGGATATACTCACTATGTAGATTTACCATAAATAGTAAGTGTCAATATACGCAATAAAGAGACGCGAAGAAAAAAATGATATCTACGATAGAGAACTTGTATATACAATTGCACAATAATATTGAACATAAATATATAAACACAGCATCATCGCAAACTTGTAATAATTATAGCGATAATAATATAACATCATTATTATAAATTATAATAATAATGAATGTGCGTAATCAATAAATTAACTAAGTATCTTCATTGTGGAAATTATTCACAAAATCGCATAGAATGTCGGAATGGGAAGCCTTCTTTTCGCTGTTTTATTCTACATGAGAGACTTTTAAAGTGTAGAGGAACTCATACCTATAATTTATAATATATGTAGGATATGTTCATCGATATTTGATATCGGAAAATTTGTGGAATAGACATTAGGAGAGTAGATTTGTGTTGTCTTCAATTGATAATATCTATAAAGTTATGTTGTCAAGTACAAAAGTGAATATAGGTGGAGGTACAGTTGAATAATTAAATCGTAGATAGTGTTCTTGTTAGATTTAAGCGTGGTGAGAGTAAATTGTGTATGGTTTTTGCTATTTTCGTCGCATATTAATTAGAAATCTAATAGTCAACGCACACTGGTATATCGTAACTTCTCAGCCTGTTATGTTGTACTTATTAAAATGTGCTCTGTTCTCTACTTCTTCACTCTTTAGCACTTATTTTACGTCGCACCCTTGTTATTGTGTACGTGGCACAAGGGTTCAGAACTGGTTACAATCCTATTTCTTACCTCTCACTTCACACTGCATAGTATATAGATTTATATGTGTTTTTGCTTAACCTTATTCTTACACCTTTATCTCTTCCTACACTCAACAGTTCTAGTCTCGGCTCTTTAGCTGTTTACCGGTTATCTTTCAAATTCGGGGGCGATGAGTTCCTGGGTGTCGTAAAGGTGCTTCCGACCCCCACTTTCTCCTATCAATACCATTGCCATTCGATCTCTTTGGTAATGTACTGTTTCTTCTGCTATTATCCAGCAGCCCGAGGTTAATCACCCTTGTCAAAATTCTGTCGATCATCCATCAGACATCTACCTGCTCTTGACGCCATTGGCACTATACTGTTATGATCCGATTCAGCAGTATATAAATCTTTAATTGTTATTCTTGTACGCAGCAGCAGAACTGCAAGATATTATAAAATCTCTTTTTTGACCAGGCTATGGATGTTCTGCTGACATAGTTTTGGTGATTGCCATCAATAGTTATTTCTCAAGTGTTGCTGTACGTTGTCGAATCAAACAAAACCGGATGGTGCCCACGTTCAACTTTTATCTTGCCCTTTTCAAGCTTCCGGATTTGGGATGCCTGTTGACAGGTCACTTTTCCGTCGAGAGCACATACTTGGAGCTCCGAATGTCTTGTTTGATGTGTAAACCTTCTACCCAGGATCAACTTTTATCACTCGATCGCAATACATTATGTATGCATGACTCATTTAAGGCGTTGTCCGTATGGGACGGGTTTTGCCTGTATATTTAGAGCTTTGTATGAGTTAGTGTGTTACGGATGGTCCTGTTGTTCGATTTATGTTGTATGCGAATGCTGGTCTTCGTCTTTTTGTTTGGTTTCCGCTGAAGGCAGATGGACAGTATACACTTCGTTCGTCTTGCTGTCATGCAAGAGGAATCTTTTTGCCTCAGGAGTGAGACGAATCCTATACATGAATTTAACCGGTGGCATGTCGGCGTTGATTGGTAATGTCACGTGGACTGTATGTTGGAGGATTGTGCTCCGACATAGACCCGGAAATAAATGGAGGTAGGATTTGTTTCCCCGAACTGGCTTGTTTTTTCCATTTCTTTTTAGTCTCCAGTTCCTCCTTAGAGACACGCTGCAAGTCATATGTTTATCGATTTCATAAGTACTGAAAAAGAATCATCGTTTTTGTTCACCGACTCTCTTTGGAGACAGCTTGTGGATCTGTTCACTATTGTCCGTCTAGCGGGTTAGGATTTTGCGTATTACGCTCGTGGTCTCTCCTGTTCGCTTCTACGCAAGATGTCATAAGACTTGATGCTCTTACTTGGCATATGACTAAGGCAGCAGTCGTGTGAGGTCGGCACACGAGATCTCTGTTCATTAGATGTACATGTCGACCTGTGTACGACGTGAGCATTTTTTCATACTTGTGCTCATTTATTTATATTGCTAGCTTACTGTTCCTGCTTATCTATACTCCCTTGTGTCATGCGTTTTATGTTGTGATTTGCAGAATTGTTCCCATATACGATATCTGTTGTCGTCGCCTGTCATATCTGATTTGCGCGTCTGCCGTATCGTGTGAGTGGATTTAATTTTTTGCGTAGTTTAATGACAGCCTAATTTGGATGGCTTCAGCTTCCTGTGTCAGCTTGCTTCTTCATCGTTCCTTTCTCTGTGAGTTCAAATCAACCATAAAATTCCACGTACTCTTTCATAGCTCTCTTCCACATTCCCATATTCGTCCACTGAATTCTTCTCCTGCATTTTTTATAGGCAGACAAGCTTGTCCAGCGGTGTTACTTTAGGGTTCCGATATCATCCTTTTGCTTACCTCTTTGTCAGCTGCCTTCATATTGTGTTTCGTGGAAGCAGGCTCTGTCAACTTTGTTTTTGCTGGGTTTGTTTTTAGCTGGGTTTTTTTATTTTGCTCAGGATTCTGATTGTTCAGACATTTCTTTTGTAAATGCCATTACACTTTCATTGTTTTTCCTTTTTTACAATCAGTTAAGCAAGTCATTGTATATGTGTCGTGTGACATACCTCTACCTTTGTCTATATAATGCTATACACAGAATTCTCATGACACGAGTGACGGCAGACTATTGCTGATTCATCTTAAATTTCTATTAAAGGTTGTCCTCAATTCCGAACTCGTTCCGTTTCGGTACTGGCTTTGACTGTATTGAATTGTCTTCTCTTAGTGGTTGTGATCTTTTAGAGTTATTGTTATATTAAGGGTCTTTCGTCGTGTATAGGGCATGGGAAGTGTTGCTTTTTTGACTTACCATATTGTAATGTTTCACTGCTTTGTTATGTTATGAGGTTGCGTGAGCTGACGTTTATCTATGACTGTTTATCCAACAGTTCACAAGTCCTAAAATGGGTATTAGTACGATAATATATCACTGATATTGGTTTTCCATCGGGCAAAGTTGCTCATCCTTTTTCAGTCTTCCTCTAGCTCTAGCCGTATTTATTGCCATGACTTACTGATACTTTCGTTGCTGAGTGTCCTTGTGATTATTCACGTACTTATCGCACGCGCTAGGTGTATGACAGAATCTATATTCTAGTGTACTATTTGCGTGATGGTTTGTCTCCTCTTTTTTGGTTATCTCGCTTCCTAGTTATATTTATTTGCTTTTGTCCACGCAGGCCTTTCGCTGTCGTCCACTCTATTACAAGGATTTGTGTGTTTCTCAGAAGTACCTTTATATTATAGTGCTGTTTTCTTTGCGAGCTTGTTTTGCTTGATACTTTTCTTTATTTTTGGAGCTAGGCTTTGTATCTCACTATTCCTGTACTTATGTGGCATCTAATACCCCGTCAGACCCAAGAACGATCTTACAGCCTTCTTCTTCATCCTCCCATCGTTTACTCATATTCCAGGGTATCCTTATTTATTTTCACAGAGTGCACTGCTAAAACCCTATCCTTTATGTATTGTCAGATCACAGTAATCCGTCTTCATCACATCTTTTGCTTACTTATCGGGGATTATGGAAATTCCTTGAGTGAATGCTCATGCAGTATATAGCTCCTGTCCTTATCTCATTCCTTCTCTCCTTCTGTCATTAAAAGCTAATAACTGGTTCTCTTCAACTCTAATCTTCAGTGTACTATTCAAGGAAAAAATATAGTTTCTAGTCTCAAATAAGTCAATATCTTTCTATAGGTAAGTTCTGTGTGTGTGTTATGTTCCTCGTGTATCTCCTCGCGCTTATGAGAGGAAAAAATATGATATTATAATTTTAACAATATGGCAATAAACAATATAAATCAGGATTCAATTTATATGTGCGTTAACCATCAAAATACCTTTATATGTTTATAGCTACTCTTACACCAACGACCCAATATATCACGAATGAAACTTTCAAAAAAATTATTTCACTTCATATAAGTTTCTAATTTAAAGAATATATCATAAATGTCGAAAAGTTGTAAAGCACATGAGTACAGGTTAAATAAAGGATTGTAGAAGATCAACTTTTCATTTGAAAGATAATCTTGCGCGATAATATTCATCCGAAGCTGTTTTTAGAATACAACGACAATGAAGAAAAATTTTGAACAAAAAAAAAAATTAAAAGATTTAAGATGTCTCTCAAATTACTTCAAAAAAGAGAATAAAATATTCACAATATTTAAGAAAAAAAAAATAAAAATCAACCTAACATTGATTTTTATCGAATTAGTCGTAAGAATATCGCTGATACTTAATAACGGTGTATTCCCATCCAAAAACATTCAAACGTTAAATCTTTTCTATATACATATTTCAGAGGGCTGTGCTCAATGCTGTGACAGGCTCTGCACTATAAACATTTTAATACTACATTATCCGAAAAACCCATTATTTTATATATATTGCAGGGAAATAAGAATTCAGTTTCAACAAAAGTAATTAAAAAAAAGATAAAAAAACAATGAAATCTCATAGCCACGAAGGTAACTAGGAGTAACAACGAGTTAACTCTTCATTGGCTTCATGTTACCTGACTATTTCTTATCTAACTACAATTATCTCTCAGATCACGGGTGTGGTGTGTGTGGAGTAAAAAAGAAAATTCGCCTTTCAGAATAAATAAACCCAAAAGAATCTGCAAATCTAATTGACATTTACTGGGGTTGACGCTGATGTTGACGTATTGTAATCTTTTCAGTAACGTAATATGGGATCTGAACATCTAATGGTGACGGCACGCATTTAGGGAAACGAATTTAACTGACCTTAAGCGCGGTCACAAATCATTTGTTTTCTTCTGTCCAGTACAATTTCTCCGGTGGCTTTAGGAGAGCTCTCGGTGCGCGCTGGCTTATAAGTAATCAGTGTGCGTTCAATAAATAAAGGTGTAATGTTATTCTCTAGATACGATCATGTTCATGCTAATTTATAAGCTAACTTAACTAGTAATACGTGATTACTGAGTGTGGAATATTCCGAAATATCAACAAACTCTTAAGTATGTTATAAAGATATTCAGCACATTTATCATTTGTAGAATATTTGTATTGTGGATGTTAGATTGAGATTATTAATATGAACGCATAATCGCGGGACAGTGATATATTATTTATGCAGAGACCTCATTTCGTCAAATATTAAGAATATATATCTGGGATAATATGGTTGTATTTTTTTTGATAAATGTAAGGTACTCATTTTGGGTGATTGCATTAATTGGCATATGCTGTGGTCGTAGAAGATAGAGGACAAACCCTTTGTTTAATTTTATGAAACTGTTTGTTAAGGTTTTTAGAGCTATTTCGATACACTTTGCCGTTGTTCGTTAAGACAAGATTCTACTTTATGGCGTCTAGTATCTAACTATATAGATGTCAACTCTATCTGGGTACTGACTAAGATCGGAGAAGCTCTCCCCTTCTTTAGATCTTCTTGACTCTGGACAGTGTGCGAAAATGTTATTTGGTTACAATATGATGGTGTCGATGTATTTTGGCTGGTTGCAAATTGCAAAATCAGCAATTAGATGAAGGAAATATTTTCATCATATTAAACACAAATTTCAGATTTGAATTTCAATTTTCTCTTGTCATATACAATTTCTG
The DNA here is from genome assembly GCA_015478945.1 of Trachelipus rathkii. Taxonomy (NCBI): domain Eukaryota; kingdom Metazoa; phylum Arthropoda; class Malacostraca; order Isopoda; family Trachelipodidae; genus Trachelipus; species Trachelipus rathkii. Next base: position 139,904 of record JABUQX010004328.1, on the reverse strand, counting down.
CGTTCGAAATTGTAGCCATGTGATTGAACACTGCTTAAGTAGACAGACTTAGAAATATAAATTAGTTGTTGGAGTTTGGGCTGTTGCAGTGTCTATTTTATACTATTAGTTTTAATTTTTATTCCCGTTGCTAACAATTTTAACAAATTCCTGTGTATGATCGATATATTGACTCTGCACTATCGGTTTGTGAGTATATGTGTATCTCGCAATCACCTAGAAAATAGCTAGCTCTATAGGATTATAACGTGTGGAGATTGAATGGGGAATAGGCGGCACGAACTCTGTTCTTTATATCTTTTGCGTGTAATTTTGAACAAGTTAATTCTGATCTCTATAACTCATATACTATACTAGCCAGAATACTCTTCATATGCCGACAGTGACGTAAATTCTACTTGGTTGATAACATGTCCCTATGCAGCTATCACGAAGCCACGTCTTCGCATATCTTCATGTAAACAGTCCTATTACAGGGCTCGGAAATGCCTGGTATTTGGGATCGATGGAACGGCCTACTTTCTAATAGGTGCACGTTTAACGATGCCCTAATCTGCTGTTAGATTAAATTGAAGAATGGGCGTAATTGTGGATTCTAATAATCATCGACCAAACCGTCAATAGACTCATGAATGCAGGTGAAAGGCTGTAAGGTGAAAAAGATCATCTGCTACTTTAGGACCGACATCTATCCAGAGCTTAGTGCACTTACGACTTGTCTGGCGAAAAACTATTTGCTCTTCTAGATCTGACTCTGATCAATTCGCGGTATAGGGTTATTTAGGTATGAGGGAGTGACGTCTTTTTGCAGTTAAATAAAGTGTTATGCATCTGTGTAATCTTAATTATTTGCGTTTTGTGCCAATTCATTGCCGCAGGGCTTGTTCATTTTGAGTAGTATCACGATTATTTAGCTCAAATAGGTGAACATGAGAGAATTTTAACCTCCCATATCTTTAGTGTATTTTACAATCATTAAGAGTATGACTACTATCGGTGATTATAATGGTGTTCGGTTTAAATTTTGAGCCTTTCTATGCATTGATGGAAGATGCCATCTGAAGGACAGGTGGTCAATGTTCATTTGTGTGGAAATTAAGATCTGATGCAGATAGTTAATGTAATATTCTTTGAAGTCCTGACTAGTAGCAACTGTAAGGCATGTGTAGCCCGTGTACGAAGCTGTGCAATTGGAGTAAGAAATTTTTCGTTTTATTATTCAAAGTTAAAAACGTCTATCTCATTATTATGGTACAATCATTTTTAAAGCAATCGGTTTCCGAGCTGTTAATATTTACCTTCAAAGAGGCGTGCAGTCTGAAAGCACAGAGTTAAGATCTCAATCCTCAGCTATGTATGATAGTCTATGGAATTAAAATTGGATAACTCTTTTCTCTCTACGTGCATTAAGCAAACTCTCAGCTATAACAAAAAGGACACTTAAATATTTTGTTTTCTCATTAATCTTAGTCCTTGGTTTCTACTACTTTAATAGTTTCTTTTTAAATTGATTTCGAAAAAATGTGTGCTTAATAGACCTGAAATAAAGATGTCACGGCGCTTGCTTGTAAGACAAGAGTTGCAATACATATTAAATTGAGTTACTCTTAATACTTATTATCATAACTGTTTAAGCTAGTACGATATTTTTGTCAAATTGTGTTCAATAGATATAAAACGTAATTTCGGATGAAGATAGCATTATGAAATTCAGCTGGGGAAAAAGACATATTATATCGAATAAATTCAGATATCTTGGAGATCATAGGTTGTCAAAGTTTATGATGTGGGTGTTTATGTGTCATTAAAGTTCAGCTGGAATTTATTCTTTGCCACGCTCGATTTCTTTCTCTTACAAGCTTCCTCTTTCTTTTGATAATATAATACTCGTGGCCAAAGATTCTGTAATGCCTCGTTGGTAACTATGAATAACGGCCTTAGCCCTATATTGCGACGATTGATCAAATTTTGCTTTCTGTTAGCTTAGTACCATATACTGTTAAATTATATGGGTTGATTTATACCACACAGTCACTTTTCTTCGTTTTCTAAATTTCAAAATTTCAGCTGTTTCATATGTATACTATGATTGATCAATTATCTGTAATACCAAACGTAAATTTCATTTTGCTATACAAACTTTTTTGAATTTTTTTTGGAAAATCGAAACATCAGACCACAAAAGACGCTACCAAAAACTTAAAAATTACTATCATTAATAATTTTAAAGAAGTGATGTCTAATTATACTTTTTTAATTTAAATTTGATTGAGATTTGGTCTATATATTTATATTATTTTATATATATATTTATATAATATATATTATATAATATAATATATTATATATATATAATATATATATTATTAATATTTATATAATATATAATATAATTAAAATATTATCTAGTATATAATTATTAAATATTCTATTATTATTTTCAAAATACATACGTAAATATCGTAAATTCACATAAAATCTTAGCATAAGCACGAACATAATTACAGATTTTTTTTTAATATATTAATTTATTCCCTAACTGTGAGTAGGTTTTACAAAATCATCAAAAGAAAGTTTTTATTGCAGATGCAGTTTGTGCAATTTTGTCGAATCACCGATCCAAACTACTTATTTGATGTGGCATCTGTAACTGCATTCGAGAAAACTAAATTACAAGCGTCTATATTAATCTTAATGTATATATAATATATATATATAATATTAACTTATATGATAATTATATATATATATATATAATATATTAATATATAATATAATATATTAATTATATATATTATATATTATAATATATATATATATATATATATATATATATATATAATAAATTTATATATAATATATTATTATGATATTTTAATATTATAATTATCTCTTATATATAGATATATTTAATATATAATTATATAAACTTATATATATATATAACTATAATATATAATAATATATTTAATATATTATAATATAATATTATATTTCAATAGTTATACACCACCACGTCAGGGCCGCGCTTCCTTTTCCGTCGATAGATGAGGTGCGCGGTCGGAACAAACTTAAAACCGACGTTAAGATAAACTAAAATACTAATGTTCCAAGCCGTAAGGACGGAGTATTTATAAGAAGTTAAGTTCAAGAGGTATTAGGATCTGACTCTGTTTTTTTATTCTCGTTAAAATCAAATGCGGAGGACAGGATTTGGAAGAATTCTATCAGACGTCTGTCGATGACTTATACAGTATTATAAGAGAAAATGGCATTATAGAAGTTTCTCTGAGCGCTAGAATTCAGAAGTAACGCAGGACAAGTAAGAGGCACTCTTAAATACGACATACAATGGTAATGCGAGGTTCTCTAATAACTCACGCTCACAAATACTCATTTCAGAGCAAGGCACCCATTGTATTGCGAGGGCAACGTTCAATGAGGTGGAGATGCCGAGTGGCCAACTCCGTGGAGCATTACCGCGTGAGTACTATCAGAAAGAGCTAGGGCGCCGAGATTCACGGTCGCAGAGTAGAGGCGTCAAGGGAGAGGCGGGTTAGAAAGTGAGGCAGACAGGTTTATTTAATTTCTCTCGTAGCTTTAGAACTCAACCCTATCCAATAGAACCGGTGTGAGCCGGAAGCCTCCTCTCACCAAACACGAGAGGTTGAGTAGCGAGGTGTATTAGCCACCGGAGCCTCGACAGAAGAAGGATTTATCCACTCCGAATGACCTCTTATTGGAGGTAACTGCGCTCAATAAATTAAAGCGGCTACGCAACCTTCATTAATCTGACATGAGGACTACTTGCGATGAACACGTCTTTTATCTGTAGCAGAGGAAAATCGCAACAGTTTTCTCCGAAAGCCCTATGAAGGAAGATACTGTGCATCCTACAAAGATGGAATCTTGCTGTGTGAAGTGCACCTTACGCGTACAAGCTACAGGTTACTGAAATATGAGGTTTCCCGCAATTTAGCTCCTTCTGCATTGTACGATGCATCGTGTGGCTACGTGGTACGCAATTATATATAAATTCCTTCATACCAAAATATTAAAACGACATGACCCAAAATATCGAAATGAATCATTATATATACAGTGAATAAGTAATACGTCAATTTTGATTTGACGTGCCGTGAAGGAAACTGTGCTCTATCACTTAATTATCTTCTGATCATGGAAATCCAGAAAAGCTTCATATTCCTTTGAAATGCGCTTTTCTTAATCGTTCGCAGTAGTCTGGGCGCACTCATTCGATGTTAATTCTCGTGTGATACACACAAAGTTTATTTGATATATAAGTAATTAAGAGAAGTTGAGATCGTCCTCCTAACTGTAGAGAGTAGATCTAAAATATATATTTTGCTCGGTGCAATTGGTTCCAGGTAAATTAGGGGGCTTATTTTGGTCATAACGGGTCTTCTTATTCAAAATACATTGATAAAGCGTACATAGGTGCATACAGTAGTGTTACAATCTCAATTCAATCCGGGACAAGTGACAGAGAATCTCTCCTCTATATGCATCATTCAGACAAGTATGCCGATCGAATGAATGAAAGTCTTGATCCTATCTTTGTGGATAATATGCTAGCAAGTCGATAAGAAAATTGATTTCTAAGGATCCGTGAAGACATCATCTTGACTAAGCAAAATAAGGTCAGAGGATGGCAAGAATTTCATGCTATTTGTGGATCATAAGGGATTGGTGGTATATTGAATTGAAACCGTAATATAGTGATTTTTTGTTTGACTCTTTGCCTACAGAAGCTTCCCCTCATCTTTCCAGAATATAAAAAAAACTATTGGGCTTACTTGACTCTTATAGATGTCTGTGAGCCGCGAGTAGGGCAGTGTGCGAATTATGATCTATCTCTAAACCACAAGTACAGGCTGAGGAGAACGGGGATGGGACGAGAGAGATCATATTTGTCCAGCAATGAAGTTCGAATTATAGAGCGAGAAAGGGATAAAGGTTTTTATATTATATTTGTAAAAAGACGTTTTACACTCTGTTTTAGTCAAGTACCAAAAAAATTGAATTTGTCTTTGACAGTGATGATATTTCAAGTCAAATGAGGCCAACTTCCTCAGATTCCAGATGCATGAAGTGAGATGCGGGTATAACTCATTATCAACAATAGTAAATGGTGTCCTCAATATGGAGACTATAAGGTCATTATATGGAGTGGATTGGTGGTAGCATAAGTCAAAGGATCATTGGCGGATACACCTTAGTGCCAAATCACTATGCAGGGCGGCGTAGACTGGAACATCAGAAGAAATGAGTAGTGCCTTATTTGTACATTTGTATTATTATGAAATGAAGCGAACATAGTTGGGGGACGTCTCTTTATCTGTAGCATGTAAATTGCACAGAAGAGGCTTGTATAGGTATGACCAAAGAGGTGATCACCTCCTAATCTTGGAACAATTGCAACCTGCTAAGATATTTTGTAATCAGTGGTGGGGACGTTCACTCTATTACTAACGAGTACAAAGCGAACGGTTAGTGATGTATTAATTGAGGTAGAGGTATGCATTGAAAGTAGTGGGCGTAAATGTTCTGAGATGAATCTAATAAGAAATGTTATAAGGAGAGGAAAAATCATACTGTAGGTATTAGGTGAAATCGGAGTGGAGTCGAGAAAGAGTTCGGAACGACATAAAATGATAGAATATGAATGATATTCATGCATATGGTAGATTTGAGAGCGTGTAAATCATTACACAAATTCGCTGATTATGGAAAGTTAGTTTGGAAGTTATGTGTAGAACAACAATTCCGAGCTGAATCCCTCTGAGGCACAGGAACGGGAGTGTACTTAGCTGACACGACTTGAAAAATTCCTTTAGGAAACTTTGGTAATGAGTAATAGGTTCGCTGCCTCCGATTACAGCGATAATCAATTACGAGATGAAAAGAGTCACTGAATATTGGAAAGAGCTATCTGGCAATAGTAAAGTAAGGTGATATTGGACGAGTCTAACGCGAGTCTGTGAATACCTCTTCGTCAGAGAAGGAGGAAAACCCAATGTAGGGACGGAGAAGGCAAGGCCTCGGTAAAAGAGAGCAAGGAATTGTTGCAGTGTATGCCATGACAGATCCTCGAATGTCAAATAGTAGTATATGACTTGATGCGTAGGTAATTTCATTGAACGATTGGTATAGCCGCAATGAATACTACCTCGTAGGAGTGGAGATTGCAATGATCGATTTTCCTCGAATAAAACAGTAGACTTCATAGTGCGCTGAAGGTATACTCTACCATAAATCATATCCCTTATCTATACTAGGTATAATGCGGGGCTATGGCTAGCGGAAGTATTAGGTATATATAGATGTAGTTGGTTCATATACATACCTATAGATATATTATATAACGTTATTTAGTGAATCAGATAGGCGCAGCCATATACTGATGATTATAATCATAGATAATTACTGTGAAAGAAGTAGGGCGCGATCTGTATGAAGACTATGGAGATTACCTAAGTATGGAAGATGATTCCATGAAATACAATATAGTAGTATAGTTACTATAAGAATAGAGTTATGGTTAATAGATTATTTATGTTAAGTATAACTTATTATATAGAATATATACTATATATAATAGTATGAGTAAGCTACTTATATAGTGGCGATATAGTTTGGAAGTAATTCATAGATGGCGAGGAGTATACTGCTAAGACTGACTAATAATTAAGTTTTTCGTAGGATCACTATAGGTTAGCTCTCGTAGGTGTTTATCATGTGACATTAAATTTGCTAGACTCAGCTAGTTACGCTACAGTAGTACATCTAGTTGAGGATAATTATAATAGTATATATATAGTTCTAAACTTAAGACATAGAGAGTAGAGGTTGAACGAGGACAGGCGCCATAATCTAGCACTAAGCTAATCTATACCATAATACACATCATCTCTCAAAACACGGGATAGATAATTTATGACCATCCGGGCGACTATGCTACTTTATTATATACCTGGACGTTATATCATAGCATGCTTGCTTTGTAGGATAAGCCGGAATCAACACCCCAGTTATTATATTCTATTGGAGAAAATTGTTTAAGTGTTATACAAGGTGAATTATGTGAGCAGCATTGGCGTAAAAAGGTACTTAATGTATTCATGATGAGAGCATTTATAAGGAATGATGTCTTTAGCTATATGTTAGTAAGTAATATAGGTGGCGAGAAGGACATGCCCACGAAATATAACGTATCTTTCGACTAGAAACGGTAATGGATCATAATGATAGTATGCAGAATCTAGTCAATATAAAATAATTGAGTTTGTCCCCCGATAATGAAGATTTCATAATCATTCTTGACTCGGTAATTCACGGATATATGTAAGTAGAGGTTATATGAACACAATGAAGTCCGTTTGAAATAAGCGAGTATATAAGGTAGGAGGGCTTAGAGAAACAGTAAGTGCTAGTAATTTCTTTAGGCATAAAAATTAAAGTGTATCTTCGATATTTTAATATTTATTTTGGGCCTACTTTATAGTTCTTACGACAAGTTTAGAGATGTCTCCTAGCGTATTATATATAACACTTTTTTTATAAGTTAAGACACTATAAAGCGCCAATAGCCAGGTTTCGCAAACGCACATTTAATATTCTTCTATGTTGACTCAGATAGAAAGGTTGCGATCTTTTATTTGTCGCTGGTTTGTCGTCTTTTAGGAGAGGTCGAAGAAAGTCATCATATCTCTTCATTGCGCAGAGATTTCTGTATTGCAGAAGTAATTGAGGAATATAGTATATATAGTAGTGGCTGAGTGTAGCCGTAGAAGACCCTATGGTTGGGTTAAATGTTTATTCACTTGTCCACATTGTGTACCGACTTTTGATTAGAGATGAAATGGTTCATTATATTCTTGCTATTGAATGTGTTCATTCGAACGGACGAATATTCTGGGCACAGCGGGTCACATGCGCATAATCTCTGTTAATTCAGTTTGATGTGTGGAAGATAGAGATTATAGCGTAATTTCTATTAGTGTGAAGACGGTGTATTAGTACACCCTGAACTAGCATACCAATCGACTTTATGCATACAATGTGGCCCACGGACTCTTTGCCTATAGCCAGGTGCACGCGTAGTCAATACCGAATGCCCAGGCGTTAGATCAATATGTATGTGTGTGTTCATAATTGAATCTAGAGGTAAGCTTCTATGCTCTCACGTCTGCCGAACGACCTAAGCAAATCATATAATTTCCCCAGATGCTGATAGTATCTTATGCAGATAATGTTCGCTCGTTGACAGAAATAGGACTTCAATATTGACATTTTTAGGTTCGAAGTCCCACATGAGTGAGTTAGTGTGCCCAGATAGAAGATGAGTGAGCTTATTCAGACTGTTTTATTAGTTTGTTTCAGGAAGCGTATCTAAGATTTTGTTGTTTTGAGCAGCATTATTAGCTTCGATGGATATTATTGATACAGATTTGGTTGTGTAGATCCAATTTATCATATAGGCGAAGCATTATATTTCAGATAATGTTGTCAGTGGTATTGGGCCTTAGTTAGGTTACCGCTCGTGTGAAAATGCGATTAGTCCGCACAATACACGTAGGCTCTAGTAGCTTGTTAGACTCTTTGATTATTATGTGGTGAGGGCTGACTTGCGCGCCTTGATTGTTTAACTGTTATGCGCAGTGATTTTCTCAGTTTATAGATATTAGTTGAAGGTGTTGTTCTTTGCTAATTTATTGGCCTGTCTGTTCTACTCTTAACGTTAAGATACAGGTTCAGTGAGACAATAGAAGCGTGCGCTACTAACCCTCCTAGTCTGTGAGTCTTGACTGAGTTGATGTATTAACCACTACTATACGACGGACTCCATTACAGGTGGAGTTGTGATTTATGTCTGAAAAGTATTAGATCTAGCTGAAGGATAAGCAAGAAAAATTTACGGTAAGAATAGATATATATAATGAGACTCATGAGCCCAACTAACTATCGACTCCCACATTATGTTCCATTTCAGAGAATGGAGTTTAACTTAAAGCTAAGGAGAACTAGCTAATAGATGATTGTAGATTACATGAAGCGCTCTTCACATGTTACATTGGGAAGGAATATTATTTGACAATCTGTTAATTTGTAATGTCTATCTGCTAAAACACTTCATGTGTTCATGTTGGAGAAAGAAAATTTATATGATTATATGCGGCTATTTGCCATACTAGATTGTCTGTAGGACTAAGCTGATTTTTGGATCAGGATTGATAGTAAGATTTAGCTTGTTTTATATATAACATGGGAGACAACGTAAGTACTTAACTCAGACTTTTTACGAGCAACCTAGATGCTCAAATTAGAGCTATTGAACACGTTAAATTTTCATAAATTTTAGCAGGTGTACCATTCTTTGCGAGACATTGCATAATTGTAAGTTATATAAGTAGAAATTTAGCCTAATAATTCTTTCTTTATTTTGTAAAAGTCATATTACCGCATTATATATTGATTAATATAATAAGATTTCGAGTCATAATGTATTTCATACTTTGATTTTTTGTTATCAACCAATAAATTCCGCTGAATTTTTCTCAAATAGATTGTTTCTATTTTTACAACTAAAGATTTGGTTTTTATTTCGGATGTATTACAATAATAGGGTAGTAAGAACAGTAATGCATAATGTGAAGACTAAAAATGTACTTGACAAGAGTGATCTAGATATACTTAACATAACTCCATAATCTATGTAATTTATATTGTTGATCTATGTATAGGCTCTAGTATTGCCCACGCTCTCGAATGGGATATCTAAACAAGGGCTTCCGCCGGAAGTGAATTATCTGGTCTGAGAAAACTCTGATTGTGGCCTTCCTTGCGTTGTATAGTCGTTTCAAGTGGTGGGATCAGTGTTATAGGTATAATGGTCATGAAGGGACATAGGATAGAGGGAAGTATCAAATGTAAGTAAACAAACTTTTTTTCGAGTCGTGCAGAATTTTTTGCTTTTGCTGACGAAGTTACTGATAATTGTTTTTGTTTTTTTTATAACAAGTGTGAGTGAATAATGAGATGGTGACTTTAAGAAAATATATGGCCTTTACAGAATAAGAATATGAAGTTAATGCTAATAAGTAAAATTTTTGTATTGTTATAATTTTTTTTTTTTTTTTTATTTATTTATTTGTTAGATTTTAAACTTATATTTTCTTGAAAAAATTGATTTTTTTTTTTAATGAATTTTGTGAAATGCGAAATTCTGTTAACATATTGAAATTTCTTTTGGAAATTTTTACCTAAATGTATAAGCTTTTAATTTATTTTAATTTTTTATTTGTTATGTTTTTTTTTTACATTTTGTATGAATGATATTATTGTATTATAAGTATATTTATTTTATTTTTTGTAGGTCATGAATATACTTAATTAATATATTTATTCGCTAAAACTTTAATGTTGATTTTTTTTGTTTTTTTTGTTTTTTTGTGTAAACTCTGAAACGTTCACGAATTTTTTTCTGTTTAGGAGGCGAAAATATTTTTCATGAATTTTTTTTTTTTTTTTTTTTTTATTTTTTTTTCTTCGAATGACCAAAGAATCTATATATCTCTTTATGCACAAATTTATATTTAAAAGTTTTAAATATTTTTTTTTGTGCAAATTTTTCTTGAATTTACTTTCTGTGATTGTATTAGTGGATGTGGGTAAATGGCCTTCAACCTAAGTATAGGTATTTTTTGCAGATTACGCACTTAAAGTGGTATACACCTTTGATTTTATTTTAATTTTATTGTATCCTTTTTTCGGGAATTTTTTTGATTTTTTTGTCACCGCTATTTATATTGGGTTGAGGGATTTACATGTATATAGGAATCACCTAGGCACAGTATGAATAGGTTATATAATACGCTGATAACAAACATTTTTATTTTGAAGTAAATATTTATATATTTTATTAATATATTATATATTTTATTATATATTTATTTTCTCTCTCTATATGATATAGATAAAAACTTAGATAGTATATTGAAGTGCATAATTAGCAGTATGGTGGTATGAAGTGTAGAGGCACGTAGAAAGAGAAGGTAAGTACCTCAAGTAGCTATGGATTGATGCGATCAGACTATATGGATTTGGAATGCACTATGATTAAGTTTACGAATAAAGAATATAGTAGATTAGTAGATAGTGTGAACTGCTATAATTAAATGAGTGTATTTTGCAGGACATTAGGAGTAATATATATAATAGAGTAGTAACTCTGTTAGTATAAGAGCTCACTAAGGAGGGGATGAGTGAGAGGTGTAGTTTATTGCACGCAACTGATAACTAAGATAAAGATAAAGAAAATAGTCAAAATGTTGATCAAATGAAGGGAGTAATGAAGGAAGTAATTAAAAAGGAATAAAAAACCAGAGTTGCAGAATGCACTAATTATTAGAAATGGATATTCAGAACCGCACTCTCTTGAAAACTAAGGATGGTGAGATTGGAGTCTCTAATATAATAGTCAGGCATAAAGTGAGTGTGCAGAAAAATAATAAATAAGGAAGGAACATAACGGAAGCCCATGCCAGTATATACTTGATCAGGTTTCGTCTCCATAAGGGTTTGGAAGTCTCATGAAATAGAGTGACGAGTGAAGCCTCGAGGATGAATGTGTATAAGTCATGGTTAAATAGGGATGGCTTAGTGAGAGCCATGGAAAATTGGGATATCAATAGATGTAAACCACAAACAGTATGTGAGTGAATATAGTATATATGAACGAATCATTTTTGCCATTGTGAAACTGTTTATGCGTAATAAGTAATGAGAGAAAGTATATATGGCATAAGGCTAAAATTCAAGAAGTGTAATAAGACTCCATATAAACGGATATGATATTGTAAGGTAGTAAAAATAAAAGCAAAAAACTTTCGGATTGCCTTCTTCAGTAAAGTTAGACTTTGAAACGTATTTATAATCAGCTTCGAGCTAAAGCACATTGGGTAAAGATGGATAAGGCAGGGGAGGTGGATGTTGAGGAAGCTCATTTTGGACTAAGTGGTGCTCATTGAGATATGATCGTACTAAAAAGCAAATATTAATAAAACAGGTGTTGGAATTAATGTGAAATTATGTATTAATAGGCAAATGATGTGGGCTTAAACTCTTTAATAAAGATGAAAGAGACAAAAAAAAATGAGGGATAATTTGTACACGGTATTTATAAAAAAGGATTTCCTGAAAGAATTGGGAAATAAAAAGAGAATCGTAAGAAATTGACGAGATTGTGCATTTCTGCAGGATGCTAAAACGAACGTCATAGAGCAGGTCATCAAAAGAGATGACCAGGAGTATCGTTGGGACCCTTAAAATTGGTAACTACTAATTCGATGTCTAATCCTAGTCTGCCTAAGAAAAAAGTGGCCAGGAGATTTAAGTTACGTTAATGGAGAGTTGGGAAGAGGAGAGTATAGAAGGTTCACGTATATAGTGGGAATTGTTGATAAATGTGTATCTGACTTCACGAGGAAAGAATGACGACTGGTAGATTAAGTTCTGAACGCCAAGTAAGCTTAAAGCCTAGTGATCAATAATTTATTGGAGACTGTCAAATTACAATGTCTGACCTTTCTGTTTCACAGAGGAGAGAACGTTAAATGCCTAGTAAAGTAAATTATTGACATATCTCCACTAATCATGATACGAACTGGACCATTAAGGGAGTATAGTAGCACAGGCGTAGTATAGTTGCATATAATATCTATGTGGGTCCTCAAAAGTGAGAAGAATTGCTTTATGCGATGTGACTAAACAGGTGGATTATATACATGTAAAGTCGAGTACTTTGTGTGCGATGTCTTATGTAGGATGGTTGGCTTAAGTATGATGAAGCAGATATGACATAATATAGCTCATAACTGATTGTTAGAAGGCAGGGTAATGTGGACAATTAACATATTCTATATATAATATATATATACTCATATTATATTTTATATATGTACAATATATATTATATAATTAAATATATCAGAGTAGTTATAGTATTTAGGATTTCCAAAAAAAACGTATAGAATGACACTTAACGTGGAATACAGATATATTAATAAGTGCCATATATATCAAGTAAGTTGGAGTGAAAAAATAAGTATAAAGTTTCTTTTGTATAATTAGTGTCGGTGTCTATCATACTGTGCAGGTTGAGGCGTGTCCCATGAATGATGAAGTGATGGAGAACTATATTTATAAAGAAAGAATAAAAGGGGAAACAGCCAGTTATTTCGGATGGAAACTAATAATCAGTAACATAACACATAATTAGTTTGGACTCTATACAACGCGAGCTACACTGTAGCGAGAGCCAAATCGCCCTACTTTAAAGCTAAGTGATTATTTACGCTATCAATAGCATTCGAAAAGGTTGTTCCGGTTGTCTATGGTAGGTTGTTGCTGACTAATTTACACATGTTTCTCAGCGAATACACATCTGCGCTCTAGTTACCTAACGCTTTCAATGCAAAGTGAAGGGGCAAGAGCAAAGATTGTGATTTGTAGCTCTCAAAGACGCCGATAAGAAGTATATGATATGGCGTCCCAGTTCGAAATCTGACACAGTCATAGCGTTAACGACACATAGGAGAGCAGCGCACAAGAAGTGATCGTGGTTAACATCGACAGAAGACAAACCAGGAGTGGTACCGATGTTGAAAATGTGTTATATAAGCAAGAGTTGAACACTCCGGTCATGAAAGTATGAGTTGTGCGCATCTCATATTGGTGTGCGATGGAATAGATGATCATATAAATTGAATGGTTGTAAGTTTTATTAAACGACAGCTTGCAAGCTTTCGCGGACGGAGCATACTTGTTCTTGATTGATCGCGAAGGGAAAAAGTCGAGATCTGTCAAGCTGAGATAATATGCCCATCACCGAATGCGTATGATAGTGTATAACTACGAAGAGTTGAGACGTAGGTGTGGGTGAGCAACGGTTATTATAGCGTTTGTGCTCTAGTACGATCTTCATCCGTTTACAGCGACATGTGAGCATCCGGCTTAATTGATCATCAAATCAGGCGTAGTGGTGCAGTCGAATTCAGAGTGGTCTAACAAGAGAGGAAGAGGAGTGTTATTGCTTATGGTATTCGCCGTTTTTCTTGGTAAGAGCCGGACAAGCATCTAGACATTAAGGTTTATACTATTGGCTGATGGATCATCATAATTCGAGGTAATGGTGACACAGTGGGGTACTAGAGCAGATAAAGCTCATTTGTAATTTATATGTGCATTGATTTGGTTTGAAATTAAAAATTAAAGATTTTCCAAACAGGGTGAATTAAAGGCTCGCTGAACCTTGTGTGCTATAGGGCAGAAGAAACAGTACGAATTCTACATAAGGATGAAAAATGGCGCATGACTGCGTGTTGAGATGTGGAATGGAGGGTGAAGAGATATTGACCTGAAAGAGAATAATTAACGGATTCTTGGTATAGCCATAGATCTACCTCCCCTAACCTGTACAACCAGCGGTAAGCAGTTTGGTACTTTGAGGCGCAGTACCTATGAACGGTTCTTTCTCGGATTCTCGTGCAAAGGATGTAGAATGAAGGGTTAGTTAATAAGATTAAAGGTTACAACAACCACTATTCAATAAAATAAATGTTTGCTATTAATTTCGAGCGCGTCGGTGAAGGGGGGTTAAGATGAAAAGGAGGTGCGTACTGGTAAAGAAATATTAATGAATGAAACTGGGAGTTTAAGATTCAGCGTAGAACAAGTTATATATATCAAATTATTATGAGAGTATAATGATGATAAAAAGTATAGCATATCTTGTGCCGACCACAATATGTAGGGAGTAGACTTTCAGAACTAAAAAAATTAAACCCACAAAGTTCTTCTAAATCTGAACATAAAACCTTTCTTGTGTCTCCAACAAGTGCCTTTTCAACGCTTTCTTTATTTCACCAATTCTCGCAAATTGGATTTATAAAAGCTCGCATTTGAAAACTTCAAATTTCGTATATTATTATTATACAAAATTTGGTTTATAATTAATTGAGACAAGAAGCACAAATTTTATTTAAACTTGTTACCATCGCACCACGTTGTTGCTCCGCCTGACGTGCGAGACTTTACACCACATTGCTGATCTCTGGACGGAACTGCTACTTTGGTCCGTATAATTAATAACAAATTTCTACGTAATCTCATCTCTGAAGTACAACACAGAAAGAGTATTGCTCGTGGAACTCGAGTTGGCAATTGAAACGATCAATAACACATGTATTTTCCCCATTCTAAACATTATCCATGGATCTTTGTCCGATTCATTGAAATGTGTTATAGATAAATCTACCAATCTTCTATAATCTTATTGTTTAAATTTCAAATACTTTTGAATTAGATTTTTTCAATTAACAAAGCTCAATTCTTTATCATTGTACTTTATCTGGATTGTTTCCCTAAATTTATCAAGTGTTAAAAGAAATTTTCACCTATTGATGTTTTTGCGCATAATTATTCCATTTCCGGATAACTGGAATACTGGAGCCCATTATAAACAATAACTATTCAAATATTATTATTTACTTATATTTCAATTAATTAAATTAGATTATTTAATTCAGTAAATTATTAATTAATTATATTATATATATATTATTAAGTATTTTTATTGAATTATTAATTTTAAGTCTAATTTTGCTTTATAGATGTTGCTCGGAAAAACTACTGATTTAAACTAATTAATTATTAATTTCTTAATATCATATATTTTAATATAATAACATTATTTATATAACTTTTACAATAAAATATAACTTTTAATAATCTTTATATTAATAATACTAACGATTATAAAGTATAATTAATTATATAGCATTATAATAAGTATTTATTCATAAATAGACAGTTGTATTACACATGTACTTAGCATATAACTTTTATCTATCTATATAAATTAAAGGTAGTAAAAATTTCCGCCATGCATTTCCCCAGTATTGCTTGTACCTATAATATAACTAATATATCCATGAACAAATATACTTGTATTAAAGTCTATAGTAGAATAAAATAGATTAGTTTCCTTAATATAAATAATAAAAGATATCAATATATATATACCGATTCAATAGCTTTTATTTAGAAATTTTATATCACCTATTTTAATATCATAATTACCAATAGAGGTATTATAAGTAGAATTTATTGTACGGCGAAACGTATTTTTATCTATTATTAGTATAGATATGCATATAAAACCTTAAATCACCTTGTATGTAATGTAATTAACTCTTTATGAATTATATCAATAAAGTATAATATAATATAATGCACATGTACAGCAACTTACAGTATTCTAATAGTTATGTTTTATAATGGTTTATTTCTAATGGAAGGACATATGATAAAAATATTATTTATACTACATAATTTAACTAAACTGCTAATTAAATCAGGAATAATCGTGTTGATCCATATTATGATGCTCACTATATCTATAACTCAATATTAGATTAAATACTACTAAATTTGTCTAAATATATTCAATAGAATAACATAATTGTAACATAGTTTTACATAAATTATTACATTCGGATATATATCAATATTATTTATATATAATACTATTATCAATATTAGTTATAAAATAAATTAATATATTAATATTAAGTTTTAATAGAAAATTCATTTACTTTTACTTATATTAGTTTTATACTAATATGGATAGATAAAATAATTAACATAATAATAAATATAAGATTTTAAAATAGAATATATTATAATTAATATATAATAATGATATAATTAATAATAATATAATTCAATTATATATTACTAACTATTAATAATAATAATTTAAATAAATATATATTATAATATTATATCAATAATAAAATAAGCAATAATATATTAATCATTTAAGTAATATCAATATATATATATAATAATAATATTATATATCTAATATATTAATAATGTATTAATAATAAATAATTAATTAAATTAATATACTAATATACTAATAATAAATTAATATTAATCAAACAAAATGTAAAAAGGATAATACTTAATATTATATATAAAATATTAAATAATATAATTACTTATAATAATATGATATATTATAATATTTAATTAATTATTAGTAATTATAGTAATAAATAATATAATAATAATAATATATCATAATAATATAATAATAAAATATATAATAATAATATTAATAATATAATATAATAATAAAAATAATAATATAATAATATAAATGATAATATAATATATATATCATCCGTTAAAACGGAATTCGTAAATATTATGAATTAAATAATAATTAAAATAATATATTATATTAAAATAATATAATATTTTAATATTAAATTCTATAATATTAATTATAAAAATATATATTTTATATATGTTGTATTAATATAATTAATCTTATTAATATAATTAATCATAATTACAACCATAATTTATTAGATCTATTATTAATATAATATAATAATGTTAATATTAAATATAATATATGATATATTATATTATAATAATAATATATAATAATAATTATATTATATTATCATATGTATAATATAATGTAATTATATATAAATACTTAAAATAGTATATAATAATATAATATATAATAATATATATTAATAATTAAATATTATTAATCTCATAAACAATTATGTCTATCTTTCATGGCTCATTATAATGATTGTTTATAAATGATTATAGATGATTCATTAATATTCTAATTAGGTCTCGCATTCTTTCTTTACACAGAATAACTTTATACTACTAATATTACATGATATAAATATTAATAATATAATATTATATATAATTAATTTTAATATGTGTTTGCATCGAGATTTTTATAGTATTTATTTTTTTATATAGGTGTATACATTAACATTCAATATATATATAATAATTATATTAATACTTTCTAAATTCTTCTCAATAACTTAATTTATTACTTAGTAATTCGTATGGACATCAATATGTACTACATATATATACAATATATTATATATATTTATAAATCAATTAAATGAGCCTAAAAATTATACCTAATTTTGTAATTATATTTATATATATCTAATAGCTAGTGATATAATAGCTTTGATAGTACTTATAGTAATATATATGATGCTAAACACTTTTTTTTTCACTCATCAAATCGTTGATATATATAATTATTAGTAATTAAAATTTCAAATGGCGACTCCCCAGTTTACAATGTCAAAAGTTAATTAATTATATATATTTAATAATATTATATATATATATAATAATATATATATGTATATTATAATAATATTATATATATATATAATATTTATATAGTATATATATATTTAAATAGTATATATTATATATATATATATATTAATAATATCAGTAAATTCTATATAATATATTAGTAATAATAATATTAATAATATATTATATATTATTATATATTAATGATTATATTATGTTATTATATATATTATATATTATATATTATATAATATATATTTATTTGTTATATTAGTATGTTTATTATATATTATAGTATCTCATTATATATAGTAATATGATTATATGTTTAATTTAATTAGGTGTTTTAGTTATATGTTATTTATTAATTATTAATATATGTATATATATATTATTATATATATTTATATATGATAACTTATATATATTTTTTTAAGGTAATACTATATATATATATATTATATATATTATATAATATTATTCGTATTAGATTTAATTATTATATATTGTTATATATTTATATCTAGTATATAGTATTAATTTAGTATTTATATAATACGATGATTAAATGTTTATTTATGTAATATGTATAATGTAAAAATATAATAGTTTCAATTAGCATAGTAGAAGAATTTCATATCTTAGGAATGTGATTAATAGTTTATGTTAATCATTAGATTTTAAGTAATCATTCGCGTTAATATAAATCGAATGGAGAATACATATTCTCTTAAGATATTCTTTCATATAATGATGAAATTCGGTATTATATATATACTACGGTATAACAAAGATCTCTTAATGAAGCCGTTTGTGTGGTTAGCACGCTTTGAGTGAGGTAAATGTTAAAATCCTTAACAATCCAAATGTGACTGTACAGTTCAAATTTATTTGCAAAATCAGTAAAATTTTTAATAGATATCGATGGAATGAGTGACTTTTCAAAGTTTAGTAAGTAATAAGTATAATCTAGGAGTGTAATAGTTCTATATATTTTCATTTTACATTGATTCTCACATGAGGTATTTTCATTTCTTTATTAACAGAAGCAGAAGTTCTGTTGCAATTCCAAATGTTTGAAAATGTTTCATTAATTGATGTTTGCTTGAAAATCTTTCAAAACAATCATCACGTTTTCAAACTGATTAAGAGCAGTTGCTGTCACTAATTATGGAGACTGCAAATGTAATACATAATGGAAGAGTGTATGTTAATAAAGTTGAAATCTTAAATAACAAACTTAAAACAAATATGCTTTTGATTACAGACTTCAAGAGATCTGAGTTTTTTGAAGTTTTAATATCTATGCATCAAGCTCCTCTAAAGCTTCATCAAATGCTTAAAAAAATTTTCAAGATCGTAACAATCCATTGAAAGTTTCCACCAACCTTGTTTCACCCATTTGTGAGAGTTATGTCCATTTTGTTTCTGGGAAAATCTTTCCTACTTTTTCCTATTAAAATAGTAATTTGCCATGGTAATCTAAGAGTACCTAGTTGCATTCGCTGTGCTATAAAGTTTCCTATGTGTTGTACTTCACATGGATGTGAAAAAGCAATGAGCACATAACGCCGCTGGATATTTTCAACAGCTTAAACACCTCTTAAACATTTCTTCATTGATTCCGCACCATCATAATCGTTGACCAATATTAAAAGACTATTTCTAGCTTAAAGATATTGGAGTGAAATTGAAAACACTTTATCAAATATAGAGACTAAAGAAGCCACATGGGCCTATCGAGTCTTCCCCAATCGATTAAATATTTATCAAACATGCTCATTCAACATGTACAACCTACACCGCACCCTAAGGCTTGTCAAAGTCCTAAACAAAGGCCAAAATAACGTATACGCCAACTACTAATAAAAGCAAAAACTATAGAGCTAAGGTACACGCTAACCACACTACAAGTTTTAAGAAGTTAATTGTCATACCGGTGGTTACAACTTACAACATGCAGTTTTATCTTAATAACTAACTAAAACCCCGCTTAGTCAAAATATACAATATGACACCCAAACCATCCACATAACTATCAAATCCTTTCTAAAATGTTCCAATTAAGCGAGTCAAACTCAAAAAATCTCCTGCGGCAAACCTTTACAAAAATTAACAACCCTAATATTTAATGAATGTTTTGTTACATCAAGATTAAGTCTTTTTCATAATTTTCTTAATGTGTTCCCTGGTACACTATAAAGAATTTGCTTATCTCAGTATTATCAATATATGTAAATATTTTCCGGACTTATATAATGTCCTCTCAAAGAAATCGCCTTTCTACAGAAAACATTTCTAACTCCTACAGCCTCTCCGAACCCAGAAATCATCCTTGTTGCTCTACGTTGTACTCTCTTCAGCATATCTGTCACTTCTTAAATAAGGGGCCTCAAACTTGTGAACAATATTCTAATACTGGCCTAACTATAGCTTTCATACAGCTTACTTTTAATTTTTTTTACTCTTGTAAACGACATTGCGATTTATCTTATTAGCTTTAATCCTTAATCATCATATATCACTAACATTGTCCATCGAGCTTCCCTATTAATCATATCACACGCCTGTTGCAAATCTATAAAACCTAAACAATTTATTTTTCTTCTCTCTCATTTCAATGTAAAAATTTGATCCACACATCCTCTACCACCTCCAAATGCATCTTGTTTTTCACCAATCAGTCCTTCAATCACTAAGCGCACTCTTTTGACCAAAATATATATCTTCCCTACAACCCTCGGTAAACTAATTCCCTATTTACCCTTATTATAGAAGGGTACTATTACTGCTCTCCTTCAATCCTTCGGAACTATATATATATATATATATATGGTATATATATAATATATATATATATATATATATATATATATATATATATATATATATATATATATATATATATATATATATATATATAAATATATATATATATATAATTTGCTCAACAACCATTCAAATGGTAATCCAAAATGGTTAGGCCTATCAATAGTCATCTTTTAAACTGTTTCAGTTACTCTTCTTTAATGTAGTTTTCAACAAAGAACGGTCAATATCTTTTTCTAATTTTACTACCATAACTCCTTAAAGATGGCTTGCTAGTTTTCAAAGCATTCCATTTTTAAAACAAACCGCTCGTAATAAATTGGAAACGTCCAGGAGCCATTACCTTATTTAAAAATTGCATAAAATTCCTCTGCTTTATGAACACCTTAACTTTACTTCACAAAGAACCGAAAATTAGAGATTTGTAAAATCTGCATGCAAAACTACTAAAATATATGTATTTCGAAAACTTATAAAGATACATATATAATCGGTCTCTCTCGTTTTGTACAGTTCTAAATTAGGCATTTTAATTTCAAATATATTTTTGTTCAAGGTGAACTAGATTAATGCTTAACAAATTTGTTACTACGAGATGAAAGCTAATACATCTCTCCTTGTAGTAGTAAAACTGAAGTATATTTAAATTAACATTTATTTTCAAATTTCCATTTAAGTTTTTAATGGTCGGTTTGATTTCCTGTAAGTACTAAAGATACTTTTGAAGACTGATATATTTTTTTAAATTATAAGAAAAACAAAAATATCGTAAATATTTAATATAGTATATTTTCATAAAATGAGAGAATAATAATAACTTGTTTAATTAAATACTAAAAATCTGTAGACATTTATGATGATATTCCCATACTTTTCAGCTGATTCAAAAGAATTTTGTTATAATCTTTGTAGTTTAGAGGTGTAACAGCAACCACAGTCGTTTTCAATCTTTTTTCATCCTAAGGGAAATTTATTTTATTAATATCTTTTAGTAAATTAAAAGTACTTTATATATAAATACTAAAATCAGAAAGAAAAATTGGTCCTTTCCTGTTTGGAAGACAAATTAATGTTTGTTTATTTTTACTTAATGATAGAAATAATTTTACCATAGGAATAAATCGCATCTTACTCCTACAACAAATAAAAAAATCAAAAACAATTTAAAGTTAGAGAAATAAATACATATTTACATAAAATTTATCCTTAAAAAATGTTTATAAAATACGCATTCTATAATAAAAAAGGTATTTTAAGGATAACTAATATTCCTAATTTATTTTAAATAACTGAAATTTTGTATCTATTTTGTTTAGTACTAGCACTCACCGGGTAAGAGTAATTGTAGAATAAAACTTTCTACCATACATTTAATATAAAATACAGTATACATATATATAAAAAATTTTTTTTAGGAAGATCATATGATTTCCAGTCATCTAACCATTTTAACCACATTTCATGTTTTTTTTCACACTTCCAATTATTTTACCCACTTAATCCCAACGTTAACTATCGTTTAGATAAAAAAAATAATCGATTACACAAAAATAACTGTGCCGTTCAAACCGGAAAGTTCTAAAGAATTTACTTTATTTATGTCTTATAGTAAATTAAAAGTATTTTATAAGCAAAAAAAATACAATTAGACCATCTACTCATATTAATTATTGGGTGGCTTACATTATATGATTCCATTTTGACCCGTAATTTGAATATATACTCTTTGAATAAAGCTGAACTGAGAGTGGCTTGGAAGGCATTTTCATCGTGCTCCCTCATTGCCCCAAGGTTGGCCGAAGTGCATCCTAACAAAGTTTCAGCTTGGTCTTGAAACAAGGTAACCCAAACACTTTCAGTTCCATCTGCTATGCTAGCCTAAATTAAATAGGGGGGGAAAAGTATACACTTCAATTTTCTAATAAATTTGTAAATAGTTCAGTCTTAAAGAGTTATTGTTTTTAGGTGATGAAAAAACAGATAAAAGAATGAGTTATAATATAGAAATAAATTGTTATTAATGCTTGACTAAAGTGATGACATTACTAACAATATATATGCATATATATAGTTAGTTTTGTTTTTTATTTACAGGCAGGCTAATTATTTATTACTTAATTAAGTTTCTATAATTAATGAAATGATTTTATATTTTGCATAGAATAGGGAAGTTAAAGAAAAATTAAAAATGTTTAATAGAAACACTATTACATTTTTATTCCGTTGGTGTTACGGATACTTGTGTGTATTATTATTTCATCGTAATATTAACTTCACACCAGTTGATATATCGTTAGAGTAAATAATCAAAAAAGATTATTTTGAGATATCTTCAAGGTATAAAAGGTTCTTATATATTAGCAATAAAAGTTAGTTATATTGTGAGTTAAAATTAGTCAGTTTCTAAAGTTATGATCTTAAAAATTAACTTACTTGGAGCATAAGTCTCCAGTTAAAGGAATCATATTCCTTGTTACACTTTTCACAGCGATAAACTCCATTGTTCATATCAATAACTTTTTTGTTACATCCATCTGACGGGCATGCTGTATACAGGCAATTATCCTTTTTAAGAAATACGAGAGTGGCTTTGGCAGAATAATAGTCTGCTTGATCTCTATACCCCAAATTTTCTACAACTGCTTCACCAATCATTTTTAAATTATTGTCCATGCCTTATAGAAAATAGAACAACAAAAACAAATTATCTATTTGGACTAAAAAATAAAGATACATAATTTCAATGTAAATTCGTAGTTAGGGGCCTACCTCCTCCCCCAACTCCTCCCTGTTTCGAAAGATTCTCGGTTTGCAGATTGCAGCCAACATTTTCATACCAAGCTCGTAGTTTATGAGATTCTTTAATATCTGGGTTGATCTTGAAAACAATATTTATTATTATTATTATTCCTGTTTTGGAATATTTCAAGCTTTTTTTGTATTTTATAAAACTAACACATTTAAACACGTTTTACTGGGTCTAGGGAGAAATACAGACAATTCACAATCATCTTTAACTAAATAAAAATATGCATAATGGTAAATTGTTGTTAGTATTCATGACAATTCCCCATTTTACCTGCATTGCTGATGATGACAGAAAAGATAAGCTTTTCCCCCCAAAATCTGACACTTTGACACCTTTCGCAGCAATAATAGGATTCAGAGAACCATCAAAATTTTCGGCTCTTTCTCCCCAAAGTGTAAGCCTGACCTGAGGAAAAATGATACATATAAATCAATATTAAATTTGTAATTTTCTTTATCTATAATTATAATCTTTCAGGTTTAGTGTATTATTATTTTATTGACAACTAAAACAACTTTCCTTTCAGTTTGGTCAAATAGTTCATTTAAATTTAATAAAAATAATAATATTGTCTTCCCACAGACTGGGGTGGAGTGCGCAAACATGTACAAGAAACAAAATATTTAAGTAGAAGAATATGACTTAAGTATACTAAGAAATGACCAAACTATTTTAATACAATCATTTATTCTCTCATTTACACCTTTCATTACACTGCACAGCTCCCTAATAAGTTCATTCCTCATTTTATCTACTTTTCCCACACATAATCGACCTCTAAGATTATCCATCTGAGTTCTGAACAGACGCACCTTAGATCCATACCTCTTATTTCACACCATGGTTCCACTACTATACATTAATACCGGTAACAACATACTCTCATGCAACCACCCTAACTCACTTAAAGATTTGATTGCACCAGCCACCTTCCTACCACTCAAACTTCCTACTAGACTCTATCAAAATCCATACCATTTTCATCTAACATTTAGCCTAAATATTTAAAACTCAAGATACTTGTTCCAGTTGCCTACCATCCATTATTTCACACTGCGGAATCTTCTTACCAACCAGCATCACCTTACTCCAATCTACATTTACTTTCAAACCCCTCTATCAATCACCTGAGTTCAGATTCACCACACAAAGTCAAATCATCCGAGTACAATAAGCAAGGTACCCCTTCACTCACTACCATTCCCCATCAGTCTATCACCTTCCCCTTAAATTCTTTCATCACCCCATCCATATAGAAATTAAACAGCCATAGTGATATAACACATCCTTGCCTCACTAAACTTTTAATATTAACTCATTCACTCTCTACTTCCTGGCTTTTTATTCCATTCAGAAGCCAACCACTAATATATATAATTAGCACCTGCCACAGAACTTCCCTATTAACCCTGTCATAAGTCTATTGCAAGTCCATAAAAACTAAATAAAGTTTCCACATCTTCTATGTCATTTGATTCAAAGTAAAAATTTGCCCTACGCACCTTATTCTTCAATAGTCAACCCCTCAGTCACTCAAGGCACATTTTCACCCAAAATATCAGTATATATCTTCCCAACAACACTCAATAAACTAATTCACCTTATAGTTTCTAGTTCCCCTTATCTTCCTTACCCTTCTATAAATAAATAAGGATATTATCACTGCTTTCCTCCAATATTTCGGAACTACACCCTCCACAAATTGTTACACAACTTCCATATCCAGTCAATCACAATCTCGTCTCAATTCTTGTCATTTCACCAGTAATTCCATCTATACTTGCTGATTTACCATTCTTCAACGTTCTCCCCAAAATAGCCCCTTTTTCTTACATCATCAAATCCAAAGATATCACTACCACCTAGGGTTAAAAAAAACATGTTTTTTTAAATGAACATTAAAAAAAAAAAAAAAACGGTCAAAAAAATTTTTTTTTTTTTTTAAATTACTTCTTTTCAAATATATCAAGTCTTTTTTATGGTTTTTAACATTAAAATACAGTAAAAGAGGTATACAATATATAAAGCAAGAACAAAGGAGGCTTTTATTGGTGTTCCAAGGCATATAATGATTACATAAGATTTGATCTGATTTTATATATATATATATATATATATATATATATATATATATTATATATATATATATATATATATATATATATATATATATATATATATATATATATATATATATATATATATATATATATATTATTATATATATATATATATATATATATATATATATATATATATTATTGTATACATAATATACACATAATGCTTATAAAGCAGATTTTTAAAATTTAAACTTCCTCGAACTCGTTTTCAGTCTGTGTCATGTAATGAAATAATTTCTTCATCACTTGAGCTTGTGCCTGACTCATCTTCTGTCTCTACGATATTTTCAATTCCGGATATGGACAGTGCATGTTTTTCTGGTGTAGGTTGTGAACTTCTTGACAGGTTATGCAGCATTTCATAATAAACATCCTCGGTCGATAGAATTTTTAAATTGTGTGCTATAAACATAATTTTCCTTGCTTTTGCGCTTTTAAGACGATTTCTAGATTTGGAATGAATATTCCCATTTGTACTAAATGACCCCTCGCATCTGGCAGTGGTTGCAGGCAGCTGCAGAATACGAAAGGCAACTTTCGCTAAGGAAGTAGATCCACACATACCTTTCCACCAGGCTTTAGGTGAAATGTGGTTGATGGCAAACCACAGAAACTGTTTACTGAAAAAGCCTTCCTTAGCTCGGTAGTTTGCTATGTCAGATAACACACACTGCTCATCTACGTCAGGGATTTTTTTAGCAATATTGAAAATAAGTTCGATAGCATTTGTCTGAAAGAAAATAATAGTATTAAATGTTAATTGGTTATTTTTATACAGCTATGTTAAATATATTGAAGCTAGCTTATTCATTGGAAAGTAAATGGAGTGAGTGAGCTGAGTCTGAGATAAACAAAAATTGAGTAACCTCTTTTTTAAGTTTTTATAACACTAAATTGCTCATAGAGATATGTTTTCTTAATTATCTATAACATTATCACTAGTAGTGATGACTTACTTGTTTTTCTGGATTCAAGTTCCTTCCCAGCTTTGAAGGATCAAGAAGATCAGCTGCTTCATGGATTGGCGTTATGCAGAAATCTTTTTGCTTTTGAAAAGCTTCCACAACCTTTTGTTCTTCCTCATAATTAAATGGAGAAGAATCTAGATTGTTTTTAACATGTTTTTCAAGTTCATCATATATAGAGAGGACTTCAGAAATCATGGGTCTGTCACTTTCTATTTTCTTTATAGCCAGTGAAATAGGACTCAGCAATTGTAAATACCCACTAATTCGGTCCCAGAAAATATCCGAGAGAAGTTTGTTTTTCACTTCTGAATGATTTTTTTCGAAAATATTCTCTAATCCTGCATCAATCGCCAATGCTTGAAGAGTTTGTTTATTTGAAGCAATACTTTCTAGACATGATACTACTGAGCCCCTTCTGAAAAT